>JAYJMH010059404.1:0-12436 GCA_036873815.1 Phacellophora camtschatica | reverse complement strand
ATACCATGTTAGTTACATTGTTATACCATGTTAGTTACATTGTTATACCATGTTAGTTACATTGTTATACCATGTTAGTTACATTGTTATACCATGTTAGTTACATTGTTATACCATGTTAGTTACATTGTTATACCATGTTAGTTACATTGTTATACCATGTTAATCTGGTGACATTCATTTATTGGCACTAATTTTGCTGAGGTTCATAAATGAATAGTTTGACTGGAAGTATATTTTCTGTAATCTATCTTTGTAGATGGTGCTGGTCAATACAAGGAAGCTGCATTGCCTGACCAAAGCAAAGTTGGAAAAGCTTATCTTGTTATTCTTTTTGACAACCAGTTAGACAGAACAATAAAAATCGTACCATCGCGAAGCAGCCGAGGGAAATACTTTGTGGAACCAAGAGGATATCTTATGGTTAATATCACAATTGACAGCCACGATCCTTTGGAACCAATTTTATTCAAGGCGTATGATCAGGAATTATCTACAGAAATTCTTCAGAACAATTCGCTGAGCATTACATTGCAGCCGTCTTTAGAACAAGGATTTATAAACAATGTCTCTCTTACGCCACAAGGTAATAGGTTATTGCAACATTTCAGTGAAGGAATTATTTTAAAAATTTTCATGGCGGAAAGAAATTGTTTTGGAAACATTTACCAAATGATTTATTAAGTAAAACCCATATATAAGAACCTATCAATGTCTTGATTAGCTTGGTAAGACTCCCTAATAAAATTCTTATGCATGGATGTTTATGTTAAGGTGTATGGGAAGCAAAATACTGCATAATATTTTGTATACAGACTGCTAATATTTTAGAAATTCGCACTAAATTTGTATAACTAGATGTCTTGAACAATAAATCTTTAATTTTCTAGCTGAAGATTCTCACAAAGATAAGTTTTCATATGCTGGCTCTTACTATTGTCGTTTTCTGCCAAAGCTGTTCATTTCTAGTTTAACACACCTCTCATTTATTATATATTTTATCTGAACTTAAATCATATTAATGCATATTTTCATGATTATAAATTAAAAATCCATGATGAGATTGCATCAAGTAATATTAATTTTATTTCATTTTACAATTACATTGAGTTTATAATATTGATTTTACAGCCTTGAAGGTGATCCCAAGTCATTCATACGCTCTTCTTGAACACGCGGATAACGTAATTCTTGGTAACCCAAACATGAACATACATGGTGAAATCAAGAATGTCCAAGGAGGAGGCTTAGAACTGGATGGAAATTCAGTGTGGATTGATAGTCATTTCAAAGAAGGTGATTGTTTGATTGACCCCGGTCTTTGCTTGGATGGTTTTTCGATTGCTGGTAAATTTATGTTTGATGAAGCAGTGAAGAATTATCCTGAAGCGCGTTATATTGTTGATACTGGTGCT
The DNA here is from genome assembly GCA_036873815.1 of Phacellophora camtschatica. NCBI lineage: Eukaryota > Metazoa > Cnidaria > Scyphozoa > Semaeostomeae > Ulmaridae > Phacellophora > Phacellophora camtschatica. Next base: position 11,021 of record JAYJMH010059404.1, on the reverse strand, counting down.
CATGGTGGCTCTTCTCGTGGTATTTCTGTTTACTTGAAAGGAGGAAAACTACACTTTCAGTTGACAACGAGTGTCAAAACGTGGACGGTAAGAAAAATAGTTTGACCGTATAACTGAACTTTTTATTTTTAATATTCATATTTCATTAAGAGTAGTCCTTCAGCAAAACTGATTTTCAAGGGGCGTTTTGATGAATACATTGATTACAATAAATAGGTTAAATTAAATTAAAACTGCTTGCTATCAACTTATTTGCAAAAATTTATCTAAATTTACTATGAAAGAAAACATTTACCTTAGAATAATTTGTTTTAATTATTTAGAGATGATTCCGGTTTGGACTCAGCTGAGAGTTCCTCAATTTTGCACCTCTGTGAGAAAAACATCTTTGCCCATTTGCTGAATTTTTCTCGGGCAGACTTTTTCTCGGGCAGACTTTCTTTAGCAGACTTTCTTGGGCAGACTTTTTCTTGGGCAGACTTTTTCTCGAGCAGCTTCATGACAAACTTCAAGATTTGATTACTTACGATACTTGAATCCACTGCTAACTTAATGTTTAATATATATAATGTTAATGTCCTCAAATGGTGTTTAAAACAAATTGAATTTGCATTTCATTTTTCATGATAAATATTCTTTTAGGCCGAAACAGCCATCGCAGCTGATGAATGGGTTTACATAATTGCCACATGGAAATCCGATCTTGGTCTTTTCGTGTACTTCAATGCAAAACTCAAGGCTACCGACCAGTCTGGTACGACTGTTACAGGAACTCAAGTAATTGAAGCGAACCCCAACTTCAGCATTGGTCGCAATGTGAGAGGCCCATCGTTCTATTATTCAAAATTTTCTATCAGTTCATTCACTGCATTTGATAAGTTTGTGCCGGAGGCCGAGGTTATCAACGTCTACTTGTTCTTTTGGAGCAGCTGTAAGTAACGTTATTGAGAATTATGTATATACATTGAGAAAACCTCTTAATGCATAAACAATCTTTTTGTGTGCATACAATAATTCCAATAAAAACAAATGAATAAAGTGATAAATCGTACTTCAAACATACAAAAAATGCCATACTATGTTCGAAGTACAATTTGTATTGCTCTATTTGTTTGTTTTATGAAGAAAAAAAACTGTTTAACAATCTGTTTAACAATTTAACAATCTGTTCAACAAAAATAATCCTAATATCTGCAATCCCATAAAAGGTTCCAGTTTAACAATTTGTACTACACTATTTGTTTATTTTTATGAAGAAAGCTGTTTAAAAAATTTAACGATGTTTCGGGTATGGAAACCCTTTGACGAGTATGCATAGGAACCCTTAGATCACGCACTGGGAAATGTATATGATATGTAAGCATAGGGCAATCAGTTTAATACATAAATTATGCAAGCATACCAATCCAGTTCACTGTTAATACCACAGAACACTGTTTGCAAATGAAATAAATAGACACAAAAATACCTTGATGATGAGATAACATAAATTATGCAAGCGTACCAATCCAGTTCAATCTTAATCTTTCCATGCTTTTCCAATTATTTATTCGAAAAAACAAAAAGAAATGGGTTATTATAGCAAGGAAACGTTCTTGGAAGTCAAACCATGCATAAATTTAAATCTGCATTGACAGAACCTGTCGTTTATTCTTTTTGTTGCATCGCTTTCTAACTGGGAGTTGATAAAAATGTTTTATTTTCAATGATTCCGCTTTATTGATTTTTAAAACGGTTTGTAATTGTTCATTCCAGATACTGCCAAAGCATATTCTTCGATTCTCCGAGTCAACAATGACGCTGGTCGGACAGTTAAGCTTATACCAGACAAAGGTCGTCCTGAAGGTTTCATAGTTCAACCAAATAAACCTCTGGAAATCACTCTTGTTGACTTATCCACAGACGGTCGTTCCGTTGCACCGGTTTTTTTCAATTCTACAGATGCAGAGACCGGTTTACCTTTACTTGTGAATAACAACAATCAACCTGTGCCAATCACTCCATCAGAAAGTCAAAGTGATTACACTGATATCGTCGTCACTGTACCAGGTATTTTTGTCTTGCATATTCCATTTTTAACCCCCCAAGACACACGTCATGTTGGTTTCATATTAATATTTTGCAGGGGGTTTTCTACTTGGGTCAAGGAAATATATACAAACTTTCATATTTTGGGGATTTTTTAGGCCATAAGAAGCGATTTGTTTGCTGATGAAATTAACATGTTATTATTATTAAACCAACACACGTAGCGCATGCCTGCCATCAGCCATGCGACGCCATCACAGAGAAGCTTTTATTCGCCTCGCCATCTCACCCCTACTATCATGATCCGTGGATTAAGATGTCCAGAACACTGGGTATATCCATAGACCAGGCTAAGCGGACGACCCATTCGAGGAAAAATTTTGCTGAGTTGCTCCACCCCAAATTTGGGAAGCAGTGCTCAACTATCTTATTATCATATCGTTGCATGAAGGATTCTGCAGAACCATACAGAAAATTCTGCCTATAATTAAAATAAACAATGTTATCTAAAATAAGCACTTAACACCATTACGTATTTCACAATAAATAAGTTATTTTATCAACATTCTTAATAGCATTTTCCTAATGAATCTATGTTTATCTACAGCTCCCGGTGTCAACCCTGCCTATATCTGGCCAATGTCCACAATAAAAAATGGTCAAGTGCCCACGAGCCCTCCGTTGAAAACTCATGGAAATATTTTTGTTTCTGAAAATGGCCTCGTTTTGGAGGATGAATCTGCTTATTTGAATGCTGGAGATTTCCAAGGTATGTTATTGTTTGCATTATTAGTTTTGTTTATTAATACAACTCAATTGAGTTTAGTATTTCATAAAACATTGTTTGCTTTTCAAATATTGTATCTATTTCATCTATTTATGTATTTTTATCATTTCGATGGTGTAAATTTGATTTAAATTAAAGAACACACAACGCAAAACAACAAGTTTAGATTCAGCGATTATGTGCTATTCATTTCGCTGTGCTCTGAAGAAGCTCTTCATGCCTGAGCAAAATTATAGCACATATTCGTTGGCTTTACTTGTCATTTTGCCTCGTTTCTTTATTGAATTATCTACTTCGTCGCAAATATCTTCAGATCTTGCGAGAAACCTGCAATAATGATTGTCTTTCGTTTTCAGCTATAAATCTAAACTGTTGTTTAATATTCTCAATTGCTCATTTTTAGGCCAGTGTTTTGCCAATCCATTACTTTGTGACAGTGGTTTGACTGTTGGACTGAAGGTCAAATTTGACGATTCTTCCAAAGAATTTAGCAAGCCTAGATATGTTATTGATACTGGTGGTCACAATGGCCAAGGATTTACTGTTTATTTACAAAACAACAAGCTTTACGTCGAAGTTTCGTATAACAACAAGATGTGGCGGGTAAGTTGTTTGTCATACGTCTCATGCATCAAGTGACATTAACAAATCTTTACCTTTACTTATCAAATTTTAGAGATATGGCATTTTGGATTCTCGAATGGATTCTGCAAAGTGCAAACACAAGTTTAGTTTAACAACTAATCTCTTCATTTCAACGTACAATATTGTCAAAATCACGTTGAGGTTTTAACCGTGTCTCCAAAATTTGATGAATTTCAATACAAATGGTGGTGTTATACTGAAAATGTGGATTGTGATAGACTTGGGTTAGGAAATAGATTTAGCATTCTTTCTTGTTAATGTTTAATATATAAACATTATTTATTCTCTTCCAAAGGTTGAAACAAACATTAACTTCAATGACTGGTTATTTGTCATGTTTACATGGAAAGCAGATTCTGGCCTAACCGTTTTCCTCAACGGAGGAGAAAGGGGCAATGTCGTTGACCCAATAGAAGTTCAAGGTCACACTGCAGACAAGAGCAGTAATTTGGTTATTGGACATAGCAATGTTTTAACAACAATCAAGGCTACCGCTGATGTAAAGACTAAATTATTTATCAGCATTTGCACGTTATTCGAAACTCAAGTCACAAAAGTTGAAGCTACCAAAATATTCGTTTATTATTGGGGTCACAGTGAGTATCATTATGATTTCATTTCTTTTTATTATTGATTTCACAAATGAGCCTTCGTTGGGCTCTTCTGCATTGATTTTGTTATGCAGTATGAACCCGCCAATAGGAAACTGGGTTTTTGAAAATCAGCCAATCAAATAAATCAGTCTGGTTTCTTAATATTTTGGCAAGCTAGATAGAGTTGGGCTGTGATTACATTTCACTGATATTTATTACAGTAAAATGAAAAACGTAGCTTTTACAAATTTTTGAATGAGTTAGTTGCATACCGTAAATAGATGATTTCAAAAAAGATTATTTACGCTTGATTTAAGAATCCTCGACGATTCTGCAAGGATTCGAAAAGCGAATGCATTTAAATAACTTTACATTTATTTACATTCTATAGCGACAACAATATCAGCGGATCGATACATCAACGTAAATTTTGAAAACAAAGCTGGCGTAGAAGTCACTTTGTTTCCGGATAAAGGTGAACATCGTGTAAATGGATACCCAATCAAACCAGCCATGACATTGGAACTAAGACTTGTTGAACAAGGCTCGCAAACAAATTTCCCTGTTATGTTTGCTGCTAAAAATACCAAGACTAGTGAGAAATTGCTGATTGAGGGCGAAACGACTTATGTCTCCACACCAACGGAAACATCAGATCCAATTCTTTATGCTGTTATAACTGCTGTTTGTGAGTATCAATTTTCTTTTAATTGCAAACTGTAATACTGTATTTCTTTTAAGTTCTAATTACTTTTAATTCAAAACATTTTGCTGATTGTATAAATTCTGGTGTGCTTTATAATTTTAGCAAGAATTTTGCTATGAATCTAATATTGTGAATCTCTCTAATCTCTCTAAAACCATCTTTTTAATCTCTCTAGAATCTCTCTAATCTCTCTAAAATCATCTCTAAAATCTCTCTAATCTCACTATAAAATCATCTCTGAAAGTCTCAGGAGCAGAGTTTAATTCTTTGAAGTAATTACTGAAAAACTAAAAAGCTGTTTTTGAAAACTTGGTTTCTTAATATTTTGGCAAATTGTATAGAGTTGGGCTGATGCATATGCTTACAACAATTTGATATAAAAGTCATTCTAATACTCCTCTGCTATCTGACATGATTTCCATCATTTAAAGAAAATTTTAGAATCAATGCAATGACCTTTTTTTGTTTTATTGTAATATTATATTATTTAATGAACATATAACTGACTCTCGAATGTTTTGTTTGTAGTATCTTGTCCTGAGGAAAATGGTGTGTTCTCGGATGCTGCAGATCGTTATAGTTTTATTTCTTGTAACGGGGGTATTGCTCAGAAAAAGCAATGTCCGTCGAACACCATTTGGAATGATGAGGCAAAGGAATGTACCAAGGAAAAAATTGGTTAGTTAAATACATTCTAATTGTAGTAAATTGTTATTTGAAGATAAACATGAACACAAAATATGTAAATTATTGTCTGTATTTCATTTTAAATGTTTTATAAAAGTTACTCTGAGATAGTTTATTTAAAAACTTTAAAAATAAGTGGATTTTAAAAACGTTTTTGTTTGAGGAAATATCGTTTTCTAAAGTTTAGTTCAATTTACTATGTTAGATAAAATTCCTAATTCATTATTTCATTTGAGGAAATATCGTTTTTTAAAGTTTAGTTCAATTTACTATATTAAATAAAATTCTTAATTCATTATTTCATCAAACTATTATTTTTTAAACTGTTTTTCATTGAAATGTTTTAACCACTTAGAATATGACACGAGTATTTTATGATTTAACATGTAATACTTTGTTTGTAAGAGTCCCTTTTCTGACTTCTAGGTGATGGTGGCGAAATGAGATATGCCAAGGTTGGTTTCAGCAATTTTGCTGGCACAACCGTTATCATAATGGCGGAGACAAATATTCCAATGAGTGACAAGGAAGTAGAATTGTTTCCTGGTTCCCAGGCTACTCTTCAAATTCAGTCGTCGATAAACGAACCCGTTGTGTTCACAGCAAAAATGAAAGAAACTGGAGAAGCAATTGATTTGAATGGAAGCAAATCTTTCAAAGTGCAACCAACAACAGACCCTAATTATAATGTTTCCGTTTCAATGGATCATGTAGAAGGTTAGTTTGTTGTTGTTTTTTGTTTTCGTGTTTTTATATGTTTCGTGGCGTGTTTGCGTGCTGACAGCCTCTTTGCGTGTTTGTTGGAGTTTATTTTTTTTGCGTGCCTAAAAAATGACAAAATAATTAATTAATTGCGAATTTTAAGACAGTTTTATGTTCCTTTAAATACATTTTTAGATGAAAGTGTTTATGCTACTTTTGCCGTCTTTTGAGACATCAACTTAACGGATTTTTGAAGTAAGGACTATGTCATAAAATGTTACTTTTTATGTTGTAGCCAAGCATTATAACATCTCGACATTGACTGGCGCAGGAGAAACTGCCGGCACAAATTCGAAAGTCTTTGTCAAGCTGTATGGATCGCTTGGAGAGTCAGATGAGATTCAGTTGAGTGGACAAGATCAGGGTGTTTTTAGGCCTGGAGAGTAAGTGCTCTTTTTTGCTAACATTAGCTTAAATATAAAAACACTTTTGTTCTTGAAAACTCCAAAATAGTCTGGGATAATGAGAGAAGTATTTTCTGCTTGGGAATGCGTTCTATTTCGTATTCTACTTTTGAATCTAGTTAATGCTCTTTGAGTTTTGTTGATGTTTCTTGAACCTATCTGATGGGTTTTTACCTTGTTAATGCTCCTCGAACCATGTTAATACTTTTTTAACTTTGTTAACATTTTTTAACTTTGTTAATGCTTTTTGAACCTTGTTAATGCTTTTCGAACCTTGCTTAAATGGTTTGATGTTTTACTGCAAAGAGAATGAACGTTTTTGTAGAGTTTAAAATCTTAACAACACTTTTTCATTTGCTAACAGGAAAGACGTTTTTCAAGTGACAACTGGAAGTCTTGGTGAATTACAAAAAATTCAGTTGAGATCTGATGATAGTGGAGATAGTCCTGATTGGTACATCGAAAAGGTTTGAATTTTGTAAAGTATTTTTTTTATGATACGCATTTTGGAATAAATATATCACACGGATATTTTTTATGAAGTTTCTCAACAATTTTTTTTTAAACATTTACATTTGTTTGCATTGATAGTTTCTTTTCGATAATTAATTTCTTGTTAAATTGAAAATAATATTTATCTTTTTGCCCAAGTATGTAAATTTGATTATAAAATTTGTTTTGTTTAAATTTTGAAAAAAATTTAATATTTTTATGTTAGGTTACCGTCTCTGATCAGACAGGAAAGGAGTTCAATTTCCCTGCAAATGTATGGTTATCAAGTGACCCTGGGAAGAATCTTCTCGTTAACCTAGCAAAAGGTATGTTTTTATCAATTTATTATATACTTGTTGGACGATATACGATTTTTATAACAATTATAATTTTTACCCCTAGTAGTATGATATATAATTCTATATTGCAATCATGTTGAAAACAGCGAAACATTAAGAGGTAAATACAGGCATTTCTCAAAATTGTTCTTAGTCTTTAAAGCATTTTTGAGGAATATGAAGTTTCTTTTTTGTGTTAGATACTTCAAGTTTTTGAAGAGAGACGTTTGTTTTGTCTTTGGAAGTTTTTTATTACTACCTTTGCACAGTAAATAGACTTGTTTAAATAAACACTTTGCACAGTAAATAGACTTGTTTAAACTACAGAATCTCTGAGTTTCTAGCTTTTATAACAATTAGCCTTAATCATCACCGCACACGCAGTAAAACAGTGTAAAACATCGTTGTTATTGAATACATCGTTGTTATTGAACACTTTGCACAGTAAATAGACTTGTTTAAACTACTTTCTAGCTTTTACAACAATTAGCCTTAATCACAGTAAAACAGTTTATCTTTGAAAGTACAATTTACTAGATTGAGTAGAAAGTCTCCCAAAAGACACATGTGTGTAATTTTATAAGTTTATAATAGATATGACGGGTTTTTGTTGGCATATTACATAATTTTACTTTGAAATTTAAATGATGATATTTCCTTCTACCAGATCTTGGTGCAGTTGACACTTCTGGCGGGTCTGCCAGTGCTCCAATTTGGAAAACAGCCAACGTTGATATATCAAACAGTCTCTACAAAACAGTGAAACTAAACGTATCCACCCAATCAAAGAACTTTATAATCTCTCCTGGTGAAGACAATTTCAAACTGAAAATATCCTCTACATCGAATGAAGCGCGCATAACCGCAGAAGACGCAGACAACCCCGGGACGTTTTACTTGTTGAACGGACAAAGAGTTTTTACAGTTGGACTGAGCGTCGTTGGTACTGATGGAAAAATTACTATCACTGATCGTAAGTGAAATAGTTTTATGATTTTATTTGTGAAGTTTATTTTTAAGTGTATTTTTGTAATAACGTTTTAATGTTATTTTAGTATCAATTTGCTGCTACAATTTGTTGATTTTTACGAACTAACTAACTAACTGTCGAAGGCCGGAAAATGAACTTGATTAGGTCTCGTTATGCAAGACCTGAATTTTGTGATGCACGGGCAATCTCATGCCAGCACTATGATCCTTGCAATTTCAGACTTGCATTTCAATGATTTTGGCGTTGAATCTGAACATTAAAGCACCCGCGGATTTGATCTTTTCTTTCACTCCACGGAACTGGCATTTTCTTTCACTTAAAAAGTTATGGATTGACCATCCGTATTTACATCAGCTGATTTGCATGCTGCAGAAACAATAAAGTTAACCCACTAACAGTACTCGGAACCAACCAACTAAGCAAGTAAGTGGGAAACAAGCACTGAGAGTTTTGATGTTTTTGTTTGATAGACTAGAATGTATTTATATCTGAGCCGATGAACTGTTAGTGAGATATCTTTGTTGATTTCTTGCAGAAAATCAGATCGATCAGCAAGTAACATCGACTGCCATTGGCAAAAATTCCAATGACACGATGATCCAGGCCCACAAGAAGACTGCTGCCACAACTTCGCAACGACTGCGAAACTCAAACTTGGAGCCTACCGACGAGTCTGAATCCCTCTTGAAAGCATACACGAATCTTAGCTCAGCTTCATACCTCATGTTATATGTGGAAAATGTCGTGGACCGAAGAGTTGAGATCGAAGATGTGGATGGGAAAATCAACCCGATTATTATCCTTCCGCGTGCTAAAGTGCATTTTGGCCTAGCTTTGAGTGATAACAGCTCTCTTGTTTTGAAGGGTACCATACTTGGCACAAATAGCATCGTGTATTTGAATCAGTTCCCTAAAGTTAGGATACAGCCAGAAAATGACATTTATAAACAAGCGCATATTATAATTGCTCCGGATGGTGGCAAGCAGACAGGAAAACTATCTCCATATTCTACTGATCTCGGCGGGGATTCTCGCTTGAATATGACATTAGAAATAGAAAAGAGTATGAAGGCAATAGGAAAGGAAGATAACAAAGTTAAGGACATATCTTTGACTGTTACATTTAAAAACACTCTTGGTGTTGTTATTCAAGTAAATGAGATAACGGGGGCTGTCAATCCAACTAAGCTTTTACCTTTCCAAGTCAAAAAAGTTAGTCTTACTGTTAAGAAAACGTGGCCCTTGATTTTTCACGCAACCAGTGGAAACCAATTTGAAGACATCTTGGTCAACGGACAAAGGCAGCTCAGAGTTTATTTGCCTGCCGAGGAAAGCGATTTGAAAGAGATTACCATTACTGGTAAAAACACGGCCGCACAAACCGAAGAAGAAAAGTTGCACTCGGTTATGCTGAATATAAACAACACCCTTAAACATCCAGTGGTTTTATTTGACATTGCAAATCAAATGAGACCGCTTGTGGTTCCCGAGAACCGTTTATGTCAGGTCGGGTTCTTTGTCAAAAATGCCGGGTACATAGTGTTGTCCGGTATTGGTCTTGGTGAGAAAACGAAAGGAGTCTCACTTAATGGCGATGTGTCGGTTCTTGTGACCGCCAGTCAAAGTCCATCCGACCAAACGGTGATAATTATAACCGACACTTTCAAAAACGAGACCAGCTTCAATACTTCGAAAAATGTAATGAACGAAATTCCAGATGATGAACGCTTGGAAAGCCCAAATGGCCATGGTAAACAAGCAGAGTTACCAGATGAAACCACGCATGATGTGGAACGTTTTGTTATGCTTAGCATCCACAATACGTTGGACTTTGCCGTGAAAGTGACCGAGCTTACTGGTGCTCGTAAACCTTTTGTCGTGCCTGCACACGCAGACACGAGACTGGGATTTACCGTTGTGCGAAGTGGACTTGTTGTTTTCAGGGCTAGCACTGTCGAGACAAATCAGGAATGCCAATTGAATGGCGAGAACTCTTTAAGAATCGAAGTAAGCAATGATCCTAACAAGCTCACTGAAGTTATTCTATCAAAGAAAGACAAGCCAAAAAAAGTTGTGAAAAGACTGATATACCCAAGTTTACCTCGGCTGATATTAATGCATAAATGAGGTGAACTGGGAAAGAATGAACAGTTTTTATCGAGAAAATGCTTTATTAACGACGTTTAGCAATTTGAGCGTTGTTAACATAGTACAAAATGAAATATAAATTGTAGTTCTAAAGCTTAGCAATCTAAATAAATAATTAATGGCCAGTGTGAAACTTTACCGAATATATGACACTTTAAGTTCATCAGACAGAATCAAGCTTTCTTATGAATTTAGCATTAACTTGCTATTCATGCCATCGTATGTTCATTGTGCCAGTTTTTGATATTAAAGTGCATTAATGGCAATTTTTTAAAAATTCCCTCAATTTGACAAATGTATTGTCACAATTACATTTTCACAGAATACCTGTAGCAATTTAAAAAATGATGAGATATATTTTATAATATTAAAATATTAAAATATTAAAATATTAAAATATTAAAATATTAAAATATTAAAATATTAAAATATTAAAATAT
>JAYJMH010059393.1:0-12436 GCA_036873815.1 Phacellophora camtschatica | reverse complement strand
TTGGCTACTGTCAAGGCTTGTCATACTTGATTGCTGTTCTACTGCTTCATGTAAGCACGTTTTCTAATTATTTTTACTTCTATTGGACTGTTCACAGATATAAGTTCCCTGTACTTTCGCTCTTTGTTGTGGTTGTTTTCGCTTCAGTCAGTGTCGCGGAGGTATATCAGGCGGAGGAGCGAACTAACGACTTTTGTAATGAGGCTAAAACAGGATCATACAGTGTGGTAACAACGTTCCCAGATCCAAGTTGGTCGCACGCACGAATTTGTATCACATGCTCATAGAATTTATTAGTACTGCAAATTAATCAAAGAAAGGTGCCCTTGATCAAATGTGCTTTGACAATGCTTCTATTCATTAAGAATATATTTCTGCATCGTTTGTTTCTTTGCCAATTGTTATATCTTGAACTTGAAAGAATATTTGTCTATTTTTTAATCTACCATTTTATTGTTGTTGTAATTGTTGTTGCTGTTGCTTTGCAGGAATACATTTTTGGCCTAAACAAATGTGTTAAGTTTTTGCCTAATGGCCTAATCAAATATGCTAAGTAGATGTGTTGAAATGAAGTTGTGTTGTAGTGATGCAAGCTAGACATATTGTGTTCCTTCAGTGTGTTGTATAATTTCTTTTTCTCTATTATCAACAAAAAAACGATTTATGTATCGTCGGATTTATGTTCAGGTATCGTCAGTTTTTTATTCTCTACTGTCATAATATCATTTTCCAGATAATATCATTTTTTCATGTTTTTAGGAATTTCATTGAGGTGAATTATTCTACATTTGAATTTAGGGCATTTTCTTTTTTGTATCCTTGTTTACCGTTTTTTACCTATTTTCCTTCCTTTTCTCCCTTTTCCAAACTTTTTCCGCATTGGTTTTCTTCTTTTTAATTACTTCTATTTCCGTCCTGTGCAAAGCATTCCTCTTATGACGCATTTACCTAAAAATAATTGCATATTTAGCTTCCTAGATTGACAAATCAAGCTCCCGAACGCTGATATTTCAAATTTAGCTTCCTACTCCTAGATTCACAAATCAAGCTTCCGAATGCTGAAACGGATTCTGACTTATGACATCATTGATTTTACGATAGCAAATAATCTTGATAATGTTAAGTCACATTCCACTCTTACTTTGGAGTTTTAACAAACTATGAACTTTAAGCTAGAGTAACGATTTAATAAACTATTTTACAAATTAGAATTGCAGTGTGGTGATTATTAGACACACTGACAACTCTTTTACATTTCAAGCACTTACTTTCAGCACTTTGCATAAAAACTTCGCAGTTTTATTGTGTTATGCATTTGCCATGAAAAGGCATATTGATTTTGAAATTTCTTATTATTGTAGATGCCAGAAGAACAGGCGTTTTGTCTGCTCGTAAAACTCTTGAAAGATTATGGACACAGAAATATGTTTGCGGACAATTTCGAGCAATTGCATCAGAGATTTTACATCATCGAACGATTGATGGACGTAAGATTTTGCTTTCATATTTCATAGTTTTCTCTTGCGTTTTATAATTGCCATAACTTGCGTCATAAATATTAAAACGGTCACTAAAAATGAACAAATGTATTCAATCTCACATGATTCAAATTCACTGGGAGGGGAGGGGGTACACCCAGTCCTTGCGATCATGAGCCCGGCGCCTTAACCACTAGGCCATGTTGGGTTGGATATTTAAAATTGTCCTTAAATGTTTGGTGATGTGGAATGAAACACAACATTAATTTTAGGCATACACGAAAACTTGACATTCAAGATGGGTGGGTTTATAAAACCTCAGCGGCACACTCCCGGACATGCACCCCCCCCCCCGGGTGAATTCGTGCCGAAAAGAAATAAAAACATCAGTTCAAATTTCTAAGCAAGGTGTTGGCTTGGTCTATGTTGTGTTCGTATTACAATGTTGACAATCTTTTTACTGCAATACAAACCAGGGATACTTCTTAAATATCTTTGAAGCTTTTCGTCAGTATCATATTATCGTGAAACTTGTTATCAGTTAATTGTTATGAGTTGTTATCGCGAAGCTTGCTTTTGAAATTTTCCACGCCTTGATTTGTTTACAATTAAAGGGTTTGTGCAAGGTTAAAGTTGGCATTTGCCAACTCTAGAAATACATCATGATTTTTGTCCAATGAGGCTAAAGCAACTCAATCACCAAACATTTTTCGCAAAGAAAGTGTATACTTCCGTTGAGAAGAACAATGATTTTTAGAGGGTTTACTTTGCCTTTAAATAAGGAACAGTACACTTTCCTCTAGATTCGTGTACAGCTTATGACCAGCTCCGAAATAGGTTATTTGATTCCTTTCAAGTCACAAACTCTCCTGAAGTGCCAACAAAATCCAAAGAAAGGGTGCCAATGTGACTCTCGAATGGTTTATTTTTAGAGTACCTTTGCTCAATTCCTTTAACATGTAAGCCCAAAATTCCGTCTCAATTTATTCCTTAAAAATTAAAATGCTGGTTTTCATTTTATCGTTGCTGTCGTTCCCATTGCTGCGATCGCTGGAAAATCTACCAACGGCAGAAGCAAAACTAGCGACGGGAGCGATTGAGGAGTTTCCATTTGGTCGCTCTTGTCAATTTCAACATTATTGTCTTAACGAAACGACATGCGTAAATGCGCAGAATGTCGCTGGGATCGGGGGGATGTTTTGAAATTCATGTTTCCATTAAATTTTTCTGGATCGCCCCAGCCGCTCATGTCGCAGAGATAGAATAAAACAACTTCGGTCTTCGCGACAGGGTGTCCCTCCTGTCTCTGCGATCGCTGATAAAAATAAAGAGTAATTTCTATTTCATCGCTTCCATCAAGGAACGACAGAAGCAATCAGGCAATAAGCAATCAGGTTGTTTAGAAATGAGCTACATGGCGTTTCCCAGTGTGTATGTTTTTAAAAATGAACATGGAATAGTTTTGGCTTTTTTACCTAGACTTTGTGCTTTATCTTGTTTACCAAGATTCATATTTGCAATTTACAGTTCACTTTACAATTTTCCGACATTTTATTGCCATTTGTACACATGCAACCGAAAAATCTTTCACGTTTTTGATCATGAGTTTCGTGGCTAAAGTTTTCTGATGTAGTTTCAAGATTGGCACATGAAATTTTCAATTTCAACTATTTTTTTACAGGATTTTCTTCCAAGCTTATACCGACACTTTCAATCGATTGGAATTGAAGCTCACATGTACGGATCTCAGTGGTTTCTGACTTTGTTTACGTCAAAATTTCCACTTGGCCTAGTTTATCAAATTATGGATATTATTCTTTGTGAGGTAAGATATATTCTCGTCAAAGTCAATTTCATATCTTTACATTTGTTTATCTGAGAGTGCTGCACGGAGAGTGCTACAAGGAGGATGCTGCAGGGAGGGTGCTGCAGAGAGGGTGCCGCAGAGAGGGTCCAAATCCCAATTATCAGCGTTTATTTTGGGTGAAATCCCATTCCCAGTGGCCCCCAGTGGCAGTTCCGTAGAAGAGTCCCATTTCCAACTGTGCTTTGATTGGACTGTGCGTATAAGTCTTTTGTTAATTTTTTGATTTTATTTTTGAAAAATCAGTTTCATCTGCAAATGTTAACATTAATCAACTTGAATATCTGGCTTCGTATATCCCCATATTTTTATTCAACAATGTTCATCCCAGCCCCCGGCTATGTAACATTTACCCCACCACAGCTCCAGGATAAATTCCCCATTCCCAGCCACATAAATCCTATTTCCCAGTGCCAAAATAAGCGAATCCCATTTCTCATTTTACCCCTTCAAGACCCTCTTACACTTAGTTTTTCTATTTTTGTTTCCTGGATGTGTAAATATTTGTCTACTTTTTCTGATAAGTTTTTCTACTTTTGTTTTAGGGATGTGACATATCATATCAAATTGCATTGGCTTTTTTGAGGGTAAATTTCATATTTTTATTGTCTAAGAATATGTGGTAAATTTCATATTTTGAGTATCAAGTTTGGCCGTTAACTAGACTGTTATAACATTATTGTTTCAACAGTCAAATTCTGTTAACGAGTCGAACCGTCCTGTTATAACATTATACCTTAATTTACTGATTTATTTGTTTTTTTTAATGGCCTTGTCACAACTGGAATTTCATAACTGACTGAATGGGTCATAATAATGGTATAAATTAAATATGTCTTTTCTTGTCGTCGTTCTCATCCTTAGATATTTAACAAGGCTGCGTTTTCCAACTGGAACTTCTATTTTAACTTTACTGTTTCGCAATTGCAGTGTTACGGTGTCTTGAAACGATTTTGAATGTGACTTTTAAAGCTAACGACAACTATTGGTTGTTTTATTGATTATTTTCTTTAAATTTTTGGCAGAGGATACTTTAGATTAACTTTAAATTTAAATTTTTGGCAGAAGATAGTTTAGACTTTCATTCAGAAAGTTTTTAGATTTATGCATTTATTTATATTATAATTTAATTTTTATCAGTTATGAATAAAATTGTCACGAATTTGAAACCTTGAATTCTGAAGCACTAAAATTTTGAATCAAATCTTAAACTATAACTAAAACATTTTGGAGACAGAAATTGGAGGGTATTTTACAAAGATGCAATTTCGATTGATGAAATGTGTGTTATTTGTTAACAATTGTTATCTCTGTTATCATTTGGCAAATATTATGTCTATTTTATTTGTTATTTATGGATCGGTCATTAACTGGGCGAGTGGGTGGAGGAGAACGTGAAGGGTCTTGAAGTTTTTCGTAAAGGGGATCTGCAACAGTCTTAGTGCCAAAAAGAGAGCCCTTAAAAACAGTGTGACAAGGGAGGTCTTCAACTTATTTAACAGATATAAAGGGGGTGTTGATGTTTTGTGTCAAACCAATTTCTTCTCTATCCTCTTCGCCATATTGTATTAACCCTTTCAGTATCATAAGGACATATTTGTCCATTTTGCTGTTGGCAGGTTCAAAGAATAAAAATTGCAACAAATAAAGTTGAAAAACTTGAAGAAACATATAAATCAAACCAAAAACATTCAGAATACATATAAAATTATATGTAAAAGTCAAAATAAACAGTTCCTCAGCCCTATTTCAAAGTATGATATTCTTGAAAACAGTTGACACGCAAAATCATTCCACATTTTGAGCACATGTTACATGTAGTTCACTTCATTCATTTTCACATTTGCCTCTTGTCTTGTGGTTTCACAACAAAATACATGGTTACGTTTACTGCTCTGCATATCTGTTAGTTTCAAATACTAGAAAATCTATCAGCTCTGGTGTGGACATTAGATCAAAGTAATCAACTGCAGATGCATCTTCACCAAGAAAAAAGTCCAGACTTTTTCTGACCGTTGGTATTGTATCTCTTTCAACTTCATCCCACAAATAGGTCCGTATGTTCGTCAAAAAATTAAGCAAATGGTCAACTAAATTCTGTTTCCTGCCTGTCGAAGGTAACCCATTTTTTTTTCAGTGGTTTGAAAATGAAAATAGTGGGGAAAATGAAAATAGTGGGGAAAAACTATGTAATTTTTTAAATAAAAGCAAAAATAAATTTTTTGTAGAGTATAATGGTATATTTTAATGCTCCACATGTGCAGAAATGTATTAGCTTTCATTTGAGATTAAATTTAGTTCCATAGGGCATTTCTTATAAAAAATAACGAAACTTTTGTGAACACCATTTTTGTTGCCAATTTACCTTTTAGAGAACTGCTCAAGGAATATATACATCAGAGTTCATTTATCAGTCCCATACCAGTATCGGTTAAGGTTTTGAGGACCAATATGCCAAGTTGATACAAGAGTCCCCACCACCCTGGAGAAAAACACTCAACAGCTGCAAAACCAGAGCAGAGATAAATTTTGAGCAAAGCAAATACAAAAGCAGAAAATTTACATGGAAAACATACTACACAATCACTCTGTTAAACAAAAGGTGCTCAAAAAATCAAGCCAGCAGTTTTTCTAGGAGAGTATGGAGACGCTCATGCCTCGCTTTATCAAGCACCTTTCATTCCAGGGCCTGCAAATAAGCATCTGACTTCAGAATGAAGAAGAACCAAAGAGTGTATATATCCCACAAATGTATACCTAAATAAGGAAGGCAGGTTATATAGCACTCTATGTTCATTGGATGGAAATTACACCATACTAAAGGTTGCACCCCATTGGATAAGGTATACATTTATTTGCAGGTAGTGATGCAATATTACATCACATTTAATTGAAAGGAACTGATTTGATATATTATATTTCAAAATTTTTATTAACTTTTCAAATAAAAACTACCATTTTCGAAACTTCTCTAAACATTTACAAAAATAAAATAAAATGTTTTTCGATTTTTCCAGCAAAAAAAATCGTGGTGCAATTTTGTTGAAATTATTTTTTCCCAAAAAAAACTCCTAAGAATTTATGTAAATAATTAATCATTTTCATGTTGGGCAAAATGTCTTTATTTAGATTCAGCAGAGGATGGGCGAAAACGTCCATCAGAGTCAGAGGTCAACCCAAGGTCCACTGTCCAGCAGAAAACGCTTATTTCAGGGGGACTTATTCCGAGATTGAGGGTTATCGAGGATTTACGGTATTGAAGTAGAAATGCGCCCATTTGAGTAATACACAATGACCATGGATTGTAGTCGAAAGCAGCATGGCCTATGTCATGTAAAATAATTGCAGTAAAAAATAACAACGCGAAGATTTATTTTGTTTTCATTATCTGGACAAGTTCATGCAGGCCAGGCAATTTCGGTCCTCCACCCCGTCGTGACCCAGAGAGCTGCCGATCATACAAATGTTCTTCCACTCACGGTGACATGCAAGGTTGGCTTGACTTGGCCTCGTGTTGTGCCGCTTGCCCATTTTGATGAGAATGGAAATTAACTTAGTACGATAGACCGATTCAGTGTCATATGACGTAAAGCACTGAAAAAACGCAAACCGAATCGCTGTTTTTAATTCTGAAATTTACTTCGCACAGTTATTCACCTTCCCATTGAAGACTGAAAATTTGCTTTGCACAGCAACTCACCATTGATTTGAAAATAACTAGTCTAGGTCTACTTCATTTGTTTTTAAAAGCTATAATACACAAGCTGAAATTGATTTGAACATTATTGTAAACTTACCATCTTGATTGGCTTTGGTTTGTTTGATACACAAGTTTAGAAAATATTTAAAAAATTGTGTCCACTTCTTCGAGCAACGAATCGAGAGCAGAGAATTTTTAAAGTGAATCTACAGTGACTCGTCTCAAATTTATGATGTGCATTGCGACATCAAAATCCCTTGTGAGTGACATATTTGTTAGTCACATGACTGCTACCATTGTATCTTATTGGCTCAATTTATCACGTTGGAGACTTTTGAAATAACCACTAATAAACAAAACAAAATATTTATCTCCCGCGAAGAACACAGAAGAAATGGTCACTTCCTTTTGGGATACCGGGAAAAGCGGACCATGCGACCCTGAGACCCAGGACCATTAAGGACTTATTTATAGGTCTGCTAAACGAGGTAAGCTGTCTAAAAGAATCAATAAGAATACAGTTGTTCATTTACGTGGAGAAATGAGCCAGCTCGGTAAGTGATATCTCGCCTGTTCTGTTATGTGGTCAGATCTCCCTTGGGGGGACGAAAATTGCTGCATATAAACGCATCAAAGCAAATTGTGCATGCACACCGACCTGACCGACCAGATAATTCATTGTCCACAAATAGCTCAATCCATTGTCAATAAATAAGGTCAACAAGTGTTGGGTTTCAGTGGCCGGGGAGGGGGGCAGGACACCCTGTTGTTAGAGTATTCAAAATAATTAGCACTTTGTCGGTGATGTTGTTTTAAAACTCTAAGACGAACTCTATTGAATGAGGCTTGAACCGCCAGTCAAGCTTGGAGAATTACTTCAATAAATTTCTAAGTTTTAATAGCTCAGGCTCATAAATCTCCAACAATTCAATTCGGTTATACAATATTGTATACCGGGTGTCCCAAAAAGAAGGAAAAAAATTGATTAAGGCTAGCGCTGCTAGATTAAATCAAATTTATTTGAAAAACATTTTAAAATATTTCTCGGTAGTCAACTTGATACCTTGTTTGTTAATATTTGTGCATCGAAAATCGATATATTAATTCTGAAAGTTCAAATTTGCCTCCAACGGGCTCCAACCCAAAACCAGAGGTTTAGATTTTCGTATAAACTGCGTCTTTGGATCTCCTAAACCATGTTTTACGAAATAAATTTAATGGTGCTTGGAAACACACTCAGAAAGAAATCCGAACACTAAAGATTAAACGCTTATTTATGATTGCAGCCACTATGAAGTGCGTTCTCTTTTTCAGATTTTTTACCAAAAATCTACCAAAATGAAACAGCCATTTTAGATTTCAAGAAATTTAGCCATGGACAACTGATTTCCAAGATTCTTTTTGGAATAATTGATCAGAAGTGTTTACAAAAACAACGTATGCTGTCTGAAACATTGGCATGATTCATAAAATCCTACAACACGATCTTTTGAGAACGCAGGCCAAAATTAAAACCTCTGGTTCTGAGTGGGAGGCAAATTTGAATTTTCAAAATTGTTACTCCAACTCACGAGGCACCAATATCAACAAGAACAAGAAAGGTATTTATCTTCAAGTTAACTATCGAGGATTATTTTAAAATTTATTTTGGATATATTCGAGCAAAATTCTCGCTTCTTACCTTGATCAAATCCGTTACCTTTTTTTGGTAACCTCCGTGTATCCAAAATTCCTAGGCTCCGTTTCATAGAATATATATTTATCAGACTCATTTCAAAAGCTCGCTTTTAAAATGGTTTAATTTAGAACATTTTTTGAAAATATAGAAAATGTTTTCAGCAAAAAAATGTAGAGACAATCTTGACCAGATTAATATCATTTGGTAAGAATCTTTTTCCTCTCTCCCTCACTCGCTCTCCTCTTTCCTTTTGTTACCCTGTGTCAGAATTCAAAACACGGAATGCAGGACAAGTAGAAGGGAAAACCTGAAATGGGAATAAAATACAAACTTTACTTTTCCTAAAGCCCGTGAATTGACATTATTCCTCAGTGTTACACATATTGCAGATAGATTTTGGAGTCTTAATATTTAGCAGATTTAGATATTTAAATAAATGCCTAGAAAGATTTTCATTTACCAAAGATACTGAATATGTTCTTAATAATTGAGAATATAAACTTGGTGTTCATTTATTTTGGACCAAAATACTTTGGGACTTTAATACGGGAGATTCCCGTTATTGCTGTACCGGAATGCTGCGGCAATCGGTCCCAACACCTCATACCCCAAAAACCATTCCCAACATTGAACTACCACACCACACACTCAATCGCCACAACTATTTTGATGGAAAATCTGACCGGAATTTTAAATAGACTGCGCATGCGTTCAGAGTCCTCGCGCTGATTGGCTTTCAACTAGCAGTGGCAACAATCGAATTTGGGATACCGATCAGGGTTATGTTTAGACTTCGCTGAGTACTTTCATAGCATTCCCTCGATATATTGAGTAGGAAATAAAAGTTTGTAACATGTTAGATTTCACTTCAGTCGAAAATTTGTGCAACAGTTTTCGGTTAAGTGTGGAGGAGATATGCCTTGGATTGAGATGGATTAAAAGAAGAATACAGCTCTTTCATTTTGAGTTATCCAAAACCAAAAGAAACAGGAATATCAGATAAGTCTGGGAAGCTTTGCTATGGAGGGGAGGAAATCCAGGCATATGCAGATTTTCTTTCAGTTCTTCAGTTAATTGCCTTATCCGTTAATTCCACGATTCAATCTTCAAAGTGCTTATCCACATCCTTACTGGTGGCCGTGCAATGTCCTCGTACTTCTACAAATCGCCTCTGCCAACAGGTTGCACAATTATTTTTTTAAGTTAGGGGTTTAGTTAAACGAGTTCCAAAGCAGAACGTGATTGTTACATTTCGTTTTTTTTTAGAACCGGATCATTTTTGCTAAGAGTTTGAGGCTCGAAATTAATTAACACGCATCGAAAATAATTTCATAATATTACTATGTTGGAAATTTTGGAAATCTTGGATCTGAAGCTGAGCATGCTTTTAATTTTTTTTTTTTTCTGATGATTCGAGCCTCAATGTTCTTATTAGGTATGTTCTCATAAAAAACTATATTTTGTAAGATTTAACCTGGTTTCGGACAACTTGTCCAAATAAAACACACTTTCAACTTACATTTTTCGCTAAACCTGGAAAGGACAGCTGAACTATAGATAACATAATTTAACATGTTTTGCCTGGGAAGAATTATTCGAGCATCCTTAGACTAAGCAAATCTATAAAAGTAATTTCTCTTAGTCATCTTAGTATCCAGGGTACTTAGTTCATATGATTTAAAGTAAATTGTATCCACGCAGGCTCTGAAATTAGCAGCTATTGCCTGGGGGTCCAGGGCAGTAACCCTCTTTGCCCCTGACTGGACCTGCACACCAGTTCTCGTGTTGAAAACGAAAATCCACCACTATTAACATGACAGGGCTGGGCAGGCGAGACAAAATTTGCAACTTGCTATCGTTGCCTTCCTTGTTACCAGTCTTGATAAAGAAGTGAATATCTACACGTCAAGCTTGAATTAAGAAATGCAAACGGCTGAAATTTCTGACACCACGTGATTTTCGTTTTAAAAATAATTCAGAATATTAAAAATGAATTTCAATTCGCATGAACTCCGGCCTAGCAATTTAATCAATTTTGATGTGAATTTTGAACCTAACTGGGTCACAATAACAATTTTCCACAACTATTACATCGTACTTAGTTGATTTTTTTTTGTTCAGTTGATCAGTTTCATTTTCAAGTTTAAAGTTTCTTTTTGATGGTGTTTCGCTTTTTTTTATCGTTGGTGTAACTGTATTCAGTGATGACAAGGTTTTTTTCGAGGACTAAAACTGTTCCCCCTCGTTGATGTCCCAACTGGCTCTTCGATCTCTGTTGCAGAATCCAGGAAAGAAGGCAAGCCATCTGAAAATCTCGCTGCGAATGTAAGTAGGATTAATTTCATAAATTTGCATTATTTATAAATTTTTTATAATTAATAATTAAAAGTCCATATAAAACAAATGTATACTCTTAGCTTTTGCTGACCCATGGCGTGCCTTGATTGGCTTGTTACACATTAAACAATGGGTATCCCCAGGGAAACCGTTCTACTTGCATAGACACGTTTTGTCCTTTAGCGATATTATTTTTTCTATCATTTTTTATTTATTACATTTTGATTCGAATCTTCAATCGAATTTTTAGGAATATCGTTGTTGGACCATTCTCAGAAAATTTAGATTACTTTTTGGACGAAAAAATACAATATTTGTGAAGGAGTTTATGTATACGTTTTTATCGAAAATTTATAGATTTTGTAATCAAACTATTTCCGGTAAAAAATTAATGTTTAGCTTTGAAATTGAGCAATAAATTGAGGCAGACTTCTGAGGAGAACATTTAGAGTGGAACTGTATTAGTATGATGTAGGATGGATTCCTTGCTCTATTTATTATGAAAATTGAGCACGAAATTTAGGAAGATTGCCGAAAAGAGTGTAGATTTATGGATTTAAAGCGCTATTGTATTTAAGATGTGGGATAGATTTCTTTCTCTTGTGAACTGTTTTGATTATGAATTGTTTAAATTTGATAAAATTGTGGGTTGTTTTGAAGAAAATTGCAGGTTTTTTAGCTTTGAGGTTTCCGTATTAGAGCAAATATTTTTACTTGACCGTCATCTGTTGCTGGTTGTATTGTTTCTTGTCTTTTTTCATCATCAGTTCAAATTAAATGCGACGAGCATAATGGAAAGTATCGACCGTCATGGGTGTACCTCAAGGCGTGGTATGAGGATCACTTTTTGAATATATATTTTTGCAGATAACAGTTTATGTGAGCAATACTGCTTTCTGAAAATTGCAGAGAACTCAAACATCTATGAAACGCATGCAACTTTTCCTTAGAATATATCAAACATACATCAGATCCAAATTTTGACTTCAAATTCAGAATCTGAACAACAGATTCTCTACCTTGTTATTTATTTGAAGTTATTTAAAGGTAATTTGAAGATCAAGAAAGGCGTATTTGGATCCGGTAACCAGTATACCATTTTGACCAGTACGAAGAACGGACAATGTCTCTATAATCTTTAATCATTTATTGGAAGCGAGGAATCACGTAGATGTAATTGTTTTTTATCGTGTTGGAGATGGCTTTCAGCGTGGTTGGCGCTCACATTACTGGCTCTCTCAGAATTGTTTTCAGTCTACTCGGCTTAACAAGTAACCTTGCACAAACGATTTACTGCATTTTAAAGAAGAAGAATCAGTCCATGTTTGAAAAATCACTGATCAGCCTAAGTATAGCCGATGCAATTTCTGCTGCTGTCT
>JAYJMH010059382.1:0-12439 GCA_036873815.1 Phacellophora camtschatica | reverse complement strand
TTGGGGAAGTAAAGATATTGGCCTATAGTTTTTAGCCTCTTTCCTGGATCCTTTTTTGAAAAGAGGTTTTAATTTGGTCTGCCATTATAGGTATTTTATCGAAATATTGAGATTTTGCATTTTTGATTCTTGATTTTAATCCTTTATACCAAGTTTAATCTAAAAACCAGTTTCTGCATTTCTACCTGAGTTTTTATCAGAAATATAGCGTTGTAAAGATTTGAAATTTGTAAGAGCTTTGACCTTGAAAATGATGTTAGAGCAAAACCTTGACATAACCTTCATAAAGCGGTCAGATCCTTCATAAACCTAAAATCTTTGTATTGCTGTAACTTTGACAAAACATTATGTAGAAATTTATAAATTGGTTCTCATACTAAACTTTGCTTGCCGAATCTGATTCAAGAATCAAAAATGCAATATCTCAAAAATTTGACAAATTTCCATCATGGTAGATTTATCTCAAACAGGTGGATTAAAGAACAAAAATACGAAGCCATTTAGAATAATTCTGAAAACGAACTTAAGAAGTATTAACTCATTCAAATGTTTTACTTATCCATTTCTTATTAAGTTGAAATGTTTATGGCCTACCACTTATCTTCAACATGCAAAATACCAAGAGGCATCACATGCATATAGTTATTGCGTTTTGAAGTACATGTATGCATTTTGTAAGTACATGTATGCGTTAGTTGTTTCAAGATTATTAGTCGCAGGAAAAAGAGGAAAATTTTTTAGTATCCAATAAACGTTTATTCGCAGTTAATGGCGCCACATGGGGGTCATTAATGGAGTTTCAGAGCAAATTTGATTCCCCATCCTGCATCCCTTCTAACTTCTTCTTGGACCAACTTTTCTGTATTTCTTCTTCTCACGCTAACTTATTTTTCAGAGCGACAGGTGCATTGCTATAGGGCCGAGTTGCCAATCACCGACATAAATGATTGTTTTTCTGCAGGCTCTAGGGTGATGCACTGACACGCACATTGCCCGTATATTCTGAAGCAGTCATTAACTCATTTATACAGCACATTACACACAAGGTCGTTCAAGCTTGTGCTATTATTAGAGTTTAGAGTGTGACTTACTGAACGAAGCGTACATAATTTTACATGCTACCATTTTTATTGTTCAAATATTACTTCAGAGATTGTGCATTCACTTTTTGGTTTTTCTAAACTTTTTAGAAACTTTGCCTAAGCCTCTTACATCAGTTAAAATTTATTTTTAGATTGCTAATAATTGACCAATCATAATCAGATACTCAGCCTGCTCTTTTTTACAACAAAGACAATATGATTACGATACATGGTCTACCTATAGCTACTAACAAAATTAATACAAGCAACATATAAAATCATTGTAAAAAAAGGATTACATATCGTCATATTCTCAATTCAGTTTTCTTGACTTGTTGTGGACCTTTAATATTTTTAGATCTTGTTCGTATTAGATATGTTGTGAATGTTTAAAAATTGCAAATGTTTGCTTTTGCTTATTGGTGGGGATTGGTTCAAAATTTGGATAAGTTTTGTTAAGAAAAAGGTGTTTGAAAAGAAAAAGGTGTTTTAAAAGAAAACATTTTTTTTTATCTTTCTTTGAAATTTGCTGCTGCATGGAATAATTTTCTTCTAAAAATTCTCTTTTTCTAAGAAACTGAATAGTCAGGATATAGATATTTATTGTTCTTATTCATTTGTCTTCTTGTACATTTAATATAACTTCTTGAATTTTCCCTTGCTGTCTATTCAAAATAAAAATATTTAATATTCCTGAAATTCTCTTTTTTGTCAGTCAAATATTTTAAATGATCATTGAGATTTTATCTTCTGTAACAATATGAATTATATTTACCCCATATATTTTGCAATCAATTATGCTGCGATTACCATTCTGGATATTTCATTGATATCTGTAATATTTCCTTGATATCTGCGCTGGTAAGTGTACTACATGAAGTGAATAGGTTAAAAAACATAAACTTATTCAATTCAGTTCTGAATTCGACATAAAGATACAGTGCCAAACAGAAGATACATGTAGCTATTTTTCTAAAGCATTTTATGTTTGTCATTGGTTCAATTCTTGTCAAAGGCTTCTTGCTGTTTGAATGAAACCTGAAATCACGTGCTGATACAATAGACGTGAAAGCAAAATATAATGTCTTTGATTGAGAGACTGTACAAAGGAAATTGTCAATTAATAAGGATGGGTTACCATTTACTTTTAGGCATACAAGATATATTAAATATTGCATAGATCATATTGAACACACTTTTGATATGCTTACATTGAATTACAGAGAATTATAGAGAATCTCTATCAACCGGATATTATGGGTTATCTTTCAGTTTAAAGGATCGTGAGAGATGCCAAAGAACAGTTAGGATTAGGTATAATATTTGAATTTGCAGTTGTGTAATTACATATTGTGAGTGTAACAATGAGAAAATGTTTGTGTTGTATATGTTTAAAAAGTTAATGACTTGAAAAGAATGTTGTTGTCAATATTTAATATTTGAAGCATGTTTCAATGCTTAAAAGATGTTATTTTCCGTTTGATTCTGTGTTTCTATTGAATGGCGGCCATATTGCAAAGATATTTTACTAAAGCCAGTTGACACAGTTGACGTATTAAACAGGTAGGCTACGCGCAGCAGAGTTCTGCGCGCAGCCTATGAAAAAGAGAATGGGCACGAATCATGTGGTCTTAAGATATTACAGAGTTTATGCAATGTAATGATTAATATTTTACTATCAATCTTGACAGTTGAGAATATTTGAATGCAAAAACAACAAGATACCGGGTGACCCAGAGAAATGTTCCGACGTTGAAAAAATCATCAAAATTCGAGTGTGCTACCAATCAAGGTCATTTTTCATTGCCATGTACAAAAAGGGCTAAATTAATTGTAGCAATGTCAAATATTTCACCAGCGCATTAAAAACAATGTAATGTTTCCGGTTGAAAAGCGGATTGTTTTGTATAGTATCAGTTATAGTTGTTAAGGTAGGATAAATTCATAAATCACGCTATTGCATGTTGCCATCAATTCACATTGCTAGAAATCTTATAAATATGATTAAACTCATTAAACGCTTCAAAAGATATTTTTTAACTTTAAATTACGTCATCAGGTTTTTAAAAGTATTGCTCAAAATCCGGGTTTGCAAGGCGAAATTACGTCATCATTCCTCAAAGGTACCAAAATAACGGCAGCTTCTACAATTAACTTGGTCCTTCTCGCGTTTTAGCAGAAAAACAAGTGATTTTTCAAACTTGGGAACTTTTTTTCGGTCACCCGGTAGTTAGTGCACAACAGTTTGGGTCTTCGAATTCGAAGTTAGTCACGGCAGGTAATTTTAAGAAGAGAATTTGGTCACTTTTTGGACACAGATTTAGTATTTGGGATTTATTTGATTATATTATGTAATATAATCAAAATATTGTTAATTTTCATAACCATATTTTTCCAAAAAGCGGATGACAGTCAAGTTATTGTTGCTTAAGATTATTAGTAAATTGTGTTGTGGGATCCCGATATGTTACATCAGCAAGTGATAGGAGATTTTCCTTCAGATTACTGTAGGCTGGGCAGGCTATAAAGAAATGAAATTTATCCTCAACTAGATTTAAGGAGCTCATTTTACACAAGTGCTGTTCTACTTTTAGATTCAGACCCCTGTGTCTGCCCACTTAAAGCAACAAGGTATGGTAATTACATCAGAATTTGGAAATAGCTTTTCTTTGTTCCAAACATTAGGGTACGACAGGAGGGTTGAATAATACCCAGATACCAAAATTAAATTATAGTCACAATGATACTGTAATACCTCAAATAAACTTTTATAAATATTTGCTTTGATACTCGATACCCAAATTTAATGACATTGATACCTTTAATACCTGATAAAAAAGGGCCAAACAGCAATGATACCTTGATACCCAAAACCCCTGTGGACACTGAAACACAGGTTATGGATTATATTGTTATTAGATATTATTTATATTATTGTTATATTGTCACAAAAGCTATGATTAGCCAAAAGGACTTAATTAGGCTCATGCTTAGCTTTGATATTCTTACCCGTGAGAAAGAAAGTTTGTTTTGGACAGGTTCGCATTTGTATGGATGAACAAACAATAAAACAATAGATAGCATATAATGATACAATATATAATATATAGGGTATATATACAATAATCAATATTACGTTGATCATTAACACTAATGCAACTGTTATGATGGGAAATCTCCTTAAAATTCCTTACTTTTCGAACATGCTGGTAAGTCACAAGTACTCAGAGCTGGAATCTAGGCTATTTTTAATGATTTTTCATACTGTAGTTCTACACAGTGAGAGTACTTTTGCCTCTGCAGGTCAATATTATTATCTTCGTAGAGATGAAGCAGCTCTTGATTCTTCGAGAGGATTCTCAGTTAAACTCATTTAATTTTTCTTTTTGGCAAAAGGTTTTATGTTCTATTTCCTTCTTACGTTTGAATGCACTTACGAATACACTTCATCTCTAGTTGAACTGATTACTTAAATGAAGTACTTTAGAATATTCAGTAGTTGATCATAGTAAAGGTGCAAGAAGAGAGATTATTATTTTAGACAAAGGAGGGTTTCTTCATAAATCTTCTTTTTGTTGCTTCATAAATTTTCTTCTTAAATACCGTAATAGTTCGATTAAGCCCCGGGGCGGGGCTTATTCAAAATTCGACCTTCGAGAGGGGGGCTTATTCGAGAGGGGGCTTAAACGAATTATTACGGTATTTAAGCTTTCCATCAGAAGAATCTCTTTTTTCTTCATTAACATGAATTGATATTGCTCTGCTTGTTTGATAATAACAGCTGGGAGTAATTGATTCATTTATTGCATGAAGTTCTTCATTCGAAATCCATTACAGTTAAAATTGTTTCACATGGGAACTTTTCTCTGAAATCTATTTTCATATTTGTACATTCAAATTTCAGACTTTATAGCATTTTAGTTTTTAACTTAGGCCCTACTGGAAACTCATGACTCGAAAAACGATTTAAAAATCCGAACCAACGAATTCTTCATAATTTATCTCAACTTTTCATCCATAAGCATTAAATTTTCCAATCATTTGTTCTTTAATATCAGACCATGTGTTTCAAAAGAAGGTTTCTTTGAATTCTTCATCTATTCATTTGTGTGTCATCATATCATAAATTTAAGGAATTAGCAATATCAGGTCCAATTTATTGTGTGTGCCGTGCAAGAGCCATTATACAAACAGTAAAAACATGGTGGTACAATCCATATTTCTTCTTGTACAATTTGACTTGGGCAAGAATATCTGAATTTTGCGGCTTTTCAGCCCACACAGTATTTCCGTTTTCAAACAAAAACAGGAACGTGACCAATTCTCGAGGGAGGCATGATCCCAAAACAAACTCACCCTACATTTTTGACGTCATCATCTGGGAGTCCAGTAAAAAATATTTGATCAAATGATTTTTTAACTTTTCCGTAAACATTTCCGGATTTGCTTGTATTTGCTCTGTTTGTTTGCATTCAAATTTGCGGTTAGTTTTATAGTTTTCGACTATTCATTCGGTCTCATTATTTTGCGAATTTTTCTCATATTTGGTCATTTTTAACGGTTTTTAATGAACCAGTTTACAGACGCTTTTTTATAAGCTCTGGCCGTAACAATTCAACATTTTACCCAATTTTACCCAACATTTTAGCTAAATTTCACCCAACACTTTACCTAACTTTTAGGCTGTGCTTGGAGCCTGGGTTTAATTCGCGAATTGGAGCTTTGCACAAAACATAACAATGGCGCAATTCTTTGAAAAGCAACGAGACGCAATACAATCGCTGCTTCAGCCATTATTATTTATTAACCTTGACATAGTCATTATTATACTGGGCGAGTTAAAGAAAGGTTGCGGCATTGTTTGAAATAAGCCTGTCCGGTCCGATTTTGATAATTACCATTTTGTTCTGCTGCTGATAGATCAAAATGATAATTTTCATGAAGTTTTGAAACACTTGTCCTTTTGAAAGCCTGCCAATAAAAAATCAGAAAACAGAATTCTTAAATTGTTGGAAAAGGGTCCAAAAAGAGGAGTCAAAAAGAGGAGTTAAGGGAATATTTTTCGAGTCTCTGATCAATGAAGCTGCCCCCCCCCCTCCCCAGGAGGCCCAGGAAATTATTTCCAGATTTGTAAAATAAAATTCGTTATTTTTTTAAATGCAAAATCAGTCTTCAGTCTTGGGGAGTTTGATGAGTGAATCTTAAAGTGCCATTAAAGCAATCAGGTTGTTTTAATGTCAGAACATGGACCGAAAATAAATCATTTTTGTTCATGTTAATTTGACGGCTCAAGTTTTGGCCATGCAAACGTGGCTGCAGAGGACTGGGTGATATCCTAAACTCTTAAGTTTTCCCTTCAGGCGTCGTTTCAAGCACAATTTGAGATTTTTGATCCCTCGGATTTCAAGCTACAGCCTTACAAACGGGGATACTGTTTTGGGTCACACGGTAACATTTGGATACTGATTTGGGTCACACGTAACATTTGAAAACAATGGAAATGTTGTTTGCAAAATTTTGACAGAATGATAAAGAGCGAAATTTTTTATTTATAATTACATCATACTTACTCATCAATACCGTACACCCAAACCAAACCCACTCTACTCCGCCGCTACTCCGTCACTACTCAGTCAAAATTCAGATATTTACATTTTTTATTTTCTTGAATGTGAAGCAAATTGCTACTGAAAATATTTTCATTAAATATTCAGTACTTTTTCTATCAAATGTCTTTTCTATCAAATACTTTCTATCATATACAAGTACTTTTTTATCAAATGTCTCTATCAAAAGTACTTTTTCTATCCAGTCCTTTCTTTTGAACGTTTTTCGATAAATTTGCGAGAAGCTTTTTGCTCACGATATCCTTTTTTCAGACACTTTTAGATTTTATTTTTAAAACTACATTTTAAAGTTGAGACACAGTGGTTGAGGCTTTTTTAATGTTATTCCAGCTACAATATGGAATGGACCAATGAGAGGGTTTTCAAAAAATAAGATAACACTTTCAGCCTTTGTATTAACGGTGAATCGCATCTGCCCGGCATCTACTCCCTCTTTACACAAGTTTCTTCCTGAATATGATAGAGAGGAAATTGCTTCATTTGGAGGATAAAGAAAGCAAGTTAACGCGTCCAAAAATATATCCGTGCTTTGATTTTGTGGGAGTTGGCATTGAGTTTCGTGACGCAAGAACGAGTAAAAATAAAATGTGGAATCATTTTTTGAAATTCTTTTTCGATTTAACAACAAAAGGCGTGTTTGGAATGGATAATCTTAAGTAAGATTTGTACACATTTTCTCAGAATGGAAACAAATCCAGACACTGCACTGCTGCCAAAGTCTAACTTAAACAAATTTTTTATTATTTTAACAAAAGGAATATAATTTTATTTGTGCGACCATGATGTACTTTCTTCAGGAATTTGTCTTTTCTGTTTTAAGCAACTATAAAAAAAGTTGTACTTTTGTGCCAACCTTATAACCGTCAATAACTCTTTGATGTTGCTGTTAGGCTCTCTTTCCTTCAATTACGTAACCTATCTGTCTGTCAAGGTATGGTCCTTAGGGGTCGGTCAAAATTTATGGAATATACGGGACAGGCGCATTTGAAGATGGGACAATGACATTTTTTGCCCCTCGACTTTTTAATGGACTGGGCCGTTTTAGTAGGCCCAAATATACTGGACATGACGTTTCTGTAACATTTGTCAAAAAATTATCCGTGAACGTTAGGGACCGGCCCTGTTCCTTGAAACAAACGCAGTTTTTTACTGAAAAACAAACGCAGTTTTTCATTTTTAACGGAATACAACTTTTGATAGATGCCCTTTGTACGGGACAGATAACTTGTTTGGTCTTATTTTCATACGGGACCGATAATTTTTTTAGAAAGAATTTTTGGTTGCACCGGTCTGGTATAACACAAATTGACCAGCAAGTCCCTTAAATTTTGTTTTGTTTTCTTGCTCTTTAGTTCGTCGGCTTTTACAACTCATGTACATTTTGATTATTCTTTCCCAACTTTACAGCTCCCCTTTTCCGGCTGCTCACCTATATTGTTGGGATGGCGCATGGTCATGAGAGATAGAAAGAATTCTATTGTCAAACAAACCAAATTACAGCTTGTTAAGAATTCGAAGACGCGGTTCCTTTGATGCTTTAGGTTTCATAATCGCCAGCAATACATAGTTTTGCCGATTTGTTAGATTTGGTGAGCACTTAAAAAGGGAAGTCTGTTTGTTGTCCCTGGTGGATGATGGCGGCAGTTATTGTTCTCGAAAAGTTGTTATTATTAAATTCCCTAAGGAGGACCCTCATTAGTGCAAACAATTTGGATAGCTAACATGTAAACAATATCCAGTAATCGCTTTTGAAATTGGAATATCAGAATGTCTTGTGATGTCATTATATTTTGAGTATTTTTAATCTGTATGTAAAATAACTCTCAAGGATTGATTTGTCAAGCGCGGATATTTGCTTGTTCCTCCCAACTGTGATCACGCCGCACCATCAAATAAAGAGCAACGCCGTGTCACAACGATCGATCCACATTGCTGTCAAGACGTTTCTGACAACACTAACAGGGTTTTGAAATTGATATATTTTATTTGCATTGCTGGCTGAATTGATTTGATTCATTCTTTCATGATTCATGATACAAGTTGGTTGTGCATCATTGTTGCGTGTGCAGTTGAGTCAACATGATGAAGTATTCATTTCTCATTCTCATCGTTTTGCTAAATTTTTTAGTCAAAGTCTCAAGTAATTGGTGGTAAGTAGTTTCTATGCTATTTAATTCATGTTTTTATAATTATTGTATTGATTGGTTTTCTCAATTTTATTTAATTACCAATTAGTAACTATGATTATTAACTTTTAATTCATGCTCTTTACATCCGTGAAAAGACTTCTTGTAAGATTTGAACATAGAATAAACGTAAATATGGAAATCTCTCATTCCGATCTCCACTCAGTCATAACGGAATGTAATGTTTTTGAGATGGTTTTTGATTTTTAATTTTTGAAATGGATTCTGTGTAATGCCGTTGTGTTTTTATTTTCAACAAATAAATGAAATGAAAAGATAGGATAATGAAAGACTGTTTGAAAGCTGAATGTTAAAACGAGGGATTTAATTCACGGATTGATATTTTAAAAATATAAGGTATCCTGATGTGAATTACATCAAGACAGAATAAACATTGTGAAATGATGCGATTTAAAGTATTTTACATGCTGATTTTTATTGTGATTTTTATTTGTAAATCGAAAAGAGCTTCTTATAAAGAGAAATGTGCAGTCTTTTATTTACCAGCCAACGCAGTAGAAACAAAACAGGATTACATTTTCAGCTGCTTCTTTTGATTTTAAACTTTTCAAATCTACTTTTCGTTTCTAATTAGCTTTATTACTAATTAGCTCGGGCTTTTTGTTAATTAATAATACTCATCAAAATGTTGACAAACATTTGAAGTAAAAGGATTTGGGATAAATTTATTACAAACTTAAATAAACACAGACCTTCTCACAAACGGCTTATCCTCATCTTTATTCTTTCATCATCTCTATTATATTATTTTTTATTTTTCGGGAGTTGTTGAAAACTGTGGTGGATTAATTAAGCAATGGAAACTTTGCAAACACCAAAATGGACGTTCAATTATTTTTGATTTACAATTTTCAGATATAAAAGCAAAACAACATTGCTACAGACAATTATTTCAAAAAGTAACAAGTTATAATTTTTATATAGATTGTAATTTTTTTTTTGTTATGTCACTTACTGGGGGTTTTACAATGACTGATGTAATTATTAATCATCATTAAAGCGAATATGGCACGAACATTTTCATTTTCTCATTTAAAGGCCTTTTTGACCAAAACGTGTAAAGGTTTTTTCCTCTTTTAGTTCCCGAGATACACTCTTTTTCTTTATAAGAATACACTTTAAGTTTATAACAACATCGAGGCTCGAATTGTCAAAAAAAGAACAAATTGAGAACATGCTCTCAGCCTAAATTTCCAAAAACTTCCACATCGCATTTAGTATTATGAAATTATTTTCGGTGATTGTACAAATACTATACAAATTACTTATACTATTGAAACACAAACATTACCAAGCACGAATGCTCCCCATGTGTTGTTGAAGCAAAGCAGGAAAAATTGATCACGCCGTCAATCAAAATGAAATTACAGAAGAATCGCCCGTGCAAAAACAAAAACAATTTAAGAACATTTCAGCCCCAAATTCACATTTCAGCCTCGGCAAAAATTATCTAGTTCTTATAAAAGAAAAGATTGTAGTCTGTAGTGTAGTGTGCTTGGTAAGTTGAGGCCTTATAAGTGTATCTGAATTCGCAATGCGTTATTTGTAACGTAATATGAATGTTCTGAGAGTAACAAATACTGAAACAAAGTCGATGAAAATTGGCAAGTACAACAATTAAGCCATGAACGAACTTTTGACAATTCAGATACTATTGCCACAGCAACTAACTAGTTACCAGACTCCGTTGATTGTTTTAATTAATTGTAATTGTATATCACTTCCTGCAGGAAATATTTTATTTTTGGATATTTGAATTTTCAGAGAGGTCTGGTAACTAATAATATGTTGTCATGGCGACGAAATTTCATGTTAGAAAATGTTGATTGTCATTCGGTTGTTGTCTATACAAGTTTGTAATGATTTTGTTTCAGTTATTTTTGAGTAATCAGTCATTTTATAGTTATCAGCATGAAACTTGGGTAACAGATTTAATTTATTGTCTTTATTTAGATATTTCTATTTCAAAAACTATAAAAGATATTTAAAAACCGAAAAAAGCATGGGGCTTCTCATCAAAAATACCTTTGCATTAAAGAATAAAAATGTTCGTGTCATATGCACTTCAATATTCACATTTTGAAAGAAAGATATTGACATTTTTGGTTTTGACGTGTTTATGGTCATTAAAGAGAATTATTTTTGATCGACAGAGTTGTGTTAAACTAATTTGGGTCATGTAGGTCCGATGCTTTTTGGACACTCTACACATTTTTGGACGCTCTACCCACAAGAACAGCTAACGATTTCAGTTATGAGTTGTTCTTATTTCTGGAATGATTTTTACACACTTGCTACTCCCTCTACCATTCTCAAAAACATCTTGGAACAGAGTTTGTTTCAGTGCAAGTGATGACAATTTCTTTATTATCCGAAATAGAAAAACAACTGCACCCAAATCTCAGTCTGGCATTTCTTGTTCTTAAAAAAAAAAACCAAATGTAACCAAATCTTTGGTGTAACAAACACCTGAACATTGGAATTTTCATCAATGTTCTTATGTGGCCTTTATTTTTTCCTGCCATCTTTTGTGTCATTTTTTTTCTTTTCATTTGCTCTACCTATATTGTGGGAGGGATAGATTGATTGAGCAGTTGATCAACTCGTCAGCCATTTTATTTGCATAAATCCAAATATATCCTACCCTGCTTTGCCTTGGAATGAATGCTGACTTATCCCTCTCTCTCGTGACTTTGTTCATGGGTGTTCATGTAGTATCACATTTCGTATCGCTTTATCTAAAAATGTGAAAGTCAGTAAATATGTTTATTCATAAAATTAATATCTTGATATTTGAATTCAAGGGCATCATAGATCAAATAAGAATGAAAAATTATTAAGTTAAACTCATGGATTAATCATTTTTGTATGTCATACCAAATAAGGCCTTGATCAAACGCTATCTTAGACAAATTCGACCTTAGACAATTTTAGAACCAAGATCACGGGTAATTTTGAAATGCTCAGCAAAGCAGAATTTTCAAAATTAATTTATGCTTTTGATTCGGCAGATTGACGCTGAATCTAATATTATTGAATATAATAAACACCTAGTCTCAAATAAACTTCGCTCTCTAACAAATGCCACTTTTAGAACAAATTCATTATTTCCAATGATGATATTTTTGTATCTTCAGTCTTGATGTCATATTTTAATTCGAAATAAATCATCTTTTCCTTTATTTCGTAACTCAACTCTTCGATTTGGCAAGAGAAATAGAAAGCATGAGAATAAATGAAAATACAGTGAAACCTCCATATCACGGACACCTTTAGGAAGAAAGTTTCTGTCCGTTATTAGGAGGTGTCCGTTAATAGAGGTTTGGTTACTGGGATTTGACCACATAATGGAAATTCAGGACAATGGCAGAGTCTCCGTTTTAGGAAGGTGTCCGTTGTTGGGAGGTGTCCGTTAACCCTATCTGGACCGGGGGGGGCTAAATTAGCCCCCCCCCTCCTACATTTTTTAAGACAACTCAAGAAGCGTTTTTCAGATGCTTATGAAACTTTTTGACTTTTCCTA
>JAYJMH010059371.1:0-12442 GCA_036873815.1 Phacellophora camtschatica | reverse complement strand
TTCAGGTGAGAAATCTCCAAAGCATTCCAAATGGCATCATCAGGAGAATTTTCAAACGGATCTAAATTGAATCTTATTGAACCAGTGAATAGTACTGGGTCCTACAAAAAACATTTTAGTAAAAAGTTAGCATTGAAAAGTTTTGAACATGTTAGATTATTCAATTGTTTACCAAATTCTCTCCCAGCATCCCCAAAGCTATTTTTCTATCCTTGAAATTTTGTTCTTTCTTCAAAGCAGTCATGTCCAAATTGTCGCTTCAATTTCTATGAAAATTGCTATCTTAAAACAATCAAGACATATATATACCATCTTCATACTTATTTATTCTCTTCAAATTTGTACACTATTCATATCCAGTTCAGATCCAATTCATATATCAATACAATTCCTGCACAATTCGTACAAACATAATTTGCAATTCACATACAATTCGCAGGCAAATCATATGCAATTCGTATTGCAATTCCTATGGAATTCCCATGCAAATCATATCCAATTCATATGCAAATCATAAGCAATTCGCATGCAAATCATATGCAATTCGTATTGCAATTCCTATGCAATTCGCATGCAAATCATATGCAATTCCTATGCAATTCGCATCCAAATCACATCTAATTCATATGCAAATCATAAGCAATTCGCATGCAACTCATATGCAATTCGTATTGCAATTCCTATGCAATTCGCATGCAAATCATATGCAATTCGTATTGCAATTCCTATGCAATTCGCATGCAAATCATATGCAATTCGTATGCAAATCATAAGCAAGGATTTAGACACGGCCCCCAAGTTAATTCGATTAATAAGATATTCCTCCATACATAAATTAAAAAGCTGAATTAAGATATGTTACATGCGATTTGCATCTGTAAACATTGATTTCAACCCTTGAACGCAACCAAGTCAATCATAATAAACAACGAAATTACAATGTTTCTCTTGTTCTGTTTATTTTGATTCGATTTGTTGCACTCAGAAGTGTGAAATCTATTCTTACAAATCGCAAATGGTATTGTCATCTTCAAAACAATAAACCTTTGCCTTACAAAATTCATCCTTGTTAGCGTGGAGTATAACCATTCAAACAACTCACATTTCAATAAATTAAAAAAGTCAAATACGTCAAATACAATGGGGGTATAACAGAGGAGACTTTTGCAAAACAAAATATTGCGGTTTCAAACACAACAATGCGATTTGAAAGAATAGATTCCACACTCTGAGGGCACTCAGTCAAATCAACATAAAAAAAAACAGCAAAACTTTATGATTTTGTTTTTTATGATAAGCTTGGCTACGTTGAAGGTGTGAAATCTATTCTTTCAAATAGAAAAAAATCGTATTTTACTTTTTGAAACCACAGTCTTTTGTTTTACAAAATTTCCCCTGTAATGAGGTAAATTCCATTGGTTAACTGTTGCTTGAGAATGAACAACGGAATAAAGAAACTGAAAAAACGGAATTGTCGTCGCAAAAGCTTGTTTGCAATAATACTGCGGTTTTAAACATAACAATACGATTTCACACCTCTGAATGCAATGAATCAAATCGAAATAAACAAAGAAAGCAAAATTGTTTTGTCTATTAGGATTAAGCTGCGTAGAAGGTGTAAAATCTATTGTTCACAGTGATAAAATGCATTTATATATTTAGAACTGAATCTTCTGAATCTTGTGGCATAATAAAACTCATCAAATATAAAGCAGATCTTGCCAAGTTACCTGTGGGATGATGGTAAGACGTGAACGCAAGTCATGCAGTCCAATTTTCGAAATGTCAATGTCATCAACTTTTATTTGTCCTTCAGCTGCTTCTAAAATTCGAAACAATGCAACAGCAAAAGTGGATTTTCCCGCTCCTGTTCTCCCAACAATTCCAATCTGGTAAAAATGTTGAACACAAAATTCAAATAAATATAAATATAATATATACCCTAATACAATGTATGTGCCACCTAGAATTCAAAAACACCCAAACTTTAATGTACATCAAAGAGTTTATAGTTAACTTTATGATATATCAAGCCCTCAAAATAACTTATAATATTTTACTAAATCAAAGTATTTTTAAGGAAATTTGCAAATCGTTTATCAAATATTTAATATTTAATATTAAAACATGTAAACAAAATTTAGGTGAGTCTTTTAAAAATATAACAAACACCCTCTTTAAAGTATTGACATCCACAAGTAGTC
Source organism: Phacellophora camtschatica (assembly GCA_036873815.1). Classification (NCBI taxonomy): domain Eukaryota; kingdom Metazoa; phylum Cnidaria; class Scyphozoa; order Semaeostomeae; family Ulmaridae; genus Phacellophora; species Phacellophora camtschatica. The sequence continues at coordinate 10,238 of JAYJMH010059371.1, read as the reverse complement.
CACAAAATTCATGCGATGTAGCTAAAATTGTAAGCAAGAGTTTCCAACTCATCCAACTTTCTCCCGGCAGTTTCAGACAACATCATTTCAAACACTATGCCGGCGAGCTCTTGTCCTCTTTCCTTATCCTCAGAGCCTGCACGCAGGCTACGCGAAACAGGAAAAGAGTTGATCCAATGTCCCTGTGACAGAACAACACACCACGGGTACAGGGACACAGGGAAGAATAACAACTCACATTTCTTAATGCCCATGCTTTGGCTGGCAACTTTGAAACTTAGAAAATGTTTCAACGACAATCCAACTAAACTCTGCGCGTTGGTAAGGCCATCGTGATCTTTTTCAACGATGCGATATGCACCAAAAACAAACATTTCAATTGAAAAAATGGAAGAATGTCCTTACCTTCTCCGCTGGTTTAGCATCAAATGCAATGTCATCCAACGCATAATCTAGCTCAGGCCTATACCGTAAACAAAACTTCTCGATATGTACTGCGCCTTCATTAGGCCATGACTTTGGTGGGCGATTCTCTGGATTTACCCAAGCAGCCTAAAAAAAATAAATGAATTAAACACCCTGGGCTTAACACTTAAACACTTTTGTGATTTTGATATCAATTTCAATAATCAATGTTTGACTCAAAACAAAAAATAGATTTATCATTTTTGACTAAACAGCACACAAAATGGTTATTTGGAGAGAGAAACACTGAGCTTCGTTCCACGGTGTACGAAGGCTTGTAACAACATAAACATACCGAGAAACAGCATATTTAGAAGGAACAAAATGCAGGTTTTAATGCAGTTCTAATGGATTTGCTATCAGAGATGTTGGAGCGGAGAGGCAGAGCCCCCCCACTGCCCTTCCACTGGAGGGACAAAATCGGGAAAGAATTAGCCGTCACCGAAAAACCGTCACCGAATTAGCCAATCAGATTACATTCCAGTCTTTTCTTTTTCGATTTTTTTCGATTTTATAACCCCATGTCAGAAAGAAAAGCTGCAAAATTTGGTTGATCCGATTTCAAACTTTTTAAAATGAGAATCGATTAATGGTTTTGGGCGCATATTTCCAGAACGGGGATTTTGAAAAACATATTTGCTTCCAGAGTTATGGCAAAAAGAAAAGCGTCGACATTCGTAAGCAAAGGCAAAGAACTTGATTCTTTAACTAAACCTTTCCTCTCACCAAACAACTTCTGTTATGACCCGTTGGTTCTATTTTTTGTTAAATAAGATTGAAGTCTTATTGAATAGACTTGAAATAATACTGCATGTCAAATAAATAAAAATAAAGACGACAAGAAGAGCTATCTTTTCATTTTCCCTCACAAATTCATTTTCCCTTTCAAAACGTTTTCATCAGTTAAACCCCAAAAATGCAAACAAAGAGCAAAGAGAAAAGAAATACCTCAGTTGGCACATTTGTATACTCTTTGACTCTTTCAACTGCGACAATGTCCGTTTCCAGTTTACTGCTCATGCGAACCATCCAGTTTAAAGTCTGAGTGATCTATGAAAATAATTAAATGACATGAAAAAGGCGTCACCGTGTGAGAGAATTTGATTGTAAATGCTGGCAAACTGTATCTGATATTTTAGGCGCATTTTTAGCTCTCGTGTGCATATAATCTAAAGTTACATTGTTGCTTACAAAATAAATCTTAAAAGACTCGTAAAACTTGATTATCTAAGACCCTGAAAATACAAACACACTGCATGCAGACGATACAACATTTACAAAACACTGCATGGAGATGAAACAACGTTGCAAAAAGCTGCATGGAGATGAAGCAACACTACAAAACATTACATGGAGAGGCCTGGAGATGAAGCAACATTACGAAACACTGCATGGAGATGAAGCAACATTACGAAAAAAAAGCATGGAGATGTAGTAACATTACAAAACACTGCATGGAGATGAAGTAACATTACGCAGAGATGAAGCAACATTGCAAAACATTGCATGGAGATGAAGCAACATTACAAAACATTGCATGGAGATGAGGCAACGTTACAAAACACCGCATGGAAATGAAGCAACATTACAAAACACTGCATGGAGATGAAGCAACATTACGAAACACTGAATGGAGATGCAGCAACCTTGCAAAAAAAGTTCCTTGCAAATATTGGCAACGATTTTTGTAAGTGGAAATGTTTCATTGCCATTTTAACAATATTTCTAAAAAATCTATCATCTGAAAAAGCCTATCATCTGAACCGCCAAAAATTATCATCACGTGATAAAAAAATATTTCTATTGTTTCTAAAAAATGTATAACTTATTATATCTCGTTTATTTTCTTTAACCACGGCATTCATCGTAAGTGAAATAAATTTTAATGTTCCTTGAGTAACTCTAAGGACCATCAACAAAACAAAGCTACTTAATACACGAAAATTGACAATACAATAAAATGATACGAAACACTTACCTGCATTGCATAAGTAATGGACAACCCAGCAAGTCCTCCAGATATTGATTTCCTGCTTACAATGGCAAATAAAGCAGAGAAAAATATCAGAAAATTTCCAATAAATTCCAATCTGACAGCCAGCCATCTGTAAGAAATTAGAGATTACAAGAAGTTGGAAAAGTATGGTAAAAAGAAACTCTTGTAGAGCAATTTAGATCAAAATTGTTTCTTAGAATTTAGTTTCCAACTGTAAAAAAATAAAAATGAAAAGAAATTGTAAAAAGACTGCAAGAAAAAGTACTTTTAACGACTACTGTAAGAATTCCCTTAAAAATAACGAAACATAAAAATCAAGGAGCTAAAAGGAGCTCCAAAGAATAACAATTCGCTCAAAGTATCACGCATTAACAAGAAATCTTTCTTTAAAGTAACAATACCTTCATTACGGAATTAATTTCTGGACATCTATCTTAGTACCGTCCGAAATTTAATACAGTATGAAATTTAATACTGTATGCGAATATATCTTTTACGAATGTATCTTTTTATGAATGAATATGGCAAATCTAGAAAAGAAGCAATACAATCCACACGAGAAAATGCATGTAAAATTCGGGCCTTAGTAATTTTTTACCTTGTTAAATTTTAGACCGTATCAAATTTGGGACAGCACATAAAGGAGTTGAAATCAAATGTTTATCTCTGGCAGCGTATTCAATTTACTTTTTATACGTCTCAATAGTCACTGACTTATTATCTTCGTCACAGTTATTGCTCGCAACAACATTAATTCATTTTATTTATTGAATTGAATTGCTCCCGAAACAAGATTTGCGCTCCTCCGCAGTGGTTAATTTTTTTTGAATGTAAGTGTAATGAAAGCGTTATGGAGCGAAAGCATGGGGACGAATGTAGTTAAGTCTAGAATTTTTCGGTAAATAACAGTCGTGTTGTTAAAAAAAAATGTAGAGTGATAGCTTTATAACAATAGTTTTCTTGCATGTTCTAGACGACAGATATAACGTCATTTCGATTGCAAAGAATATATAAATAAACAAAAATAAAAATGTATTGTTGTAGCCTAAAATTGGACTTGTTTTGAGCCAATCTTTTGAATCATATCATCAAAAAAAAAGCTTTAAAATTTAAAATTGTGATAACAGCAAAATCATAATTGTATTTTTCAGGCGGAAATTGTTCGTTCTAAGCTTTTAGTATGTTTGATTGTAAGTTTCTATCAACCAGAGAGGCATCAAATTTGTGAGCAAACACAAGGAAAAACCAAAAACAATAGCCCGTCAGCAGTGTTACTACAGTTTTAATATCTTCAAAGGTATCTTAACAAATTATACCTGTTTGAATACATGCTTGGAGCAAACGCCGCTTGGTTGTCGTCAATCCTGTTCTCGTTTTCTTTAATAAACCTCTCTTGTTGATTTTGAGCTCGAATTGTACTAACACCGTTGATACTCTCAAAGAAATGGTTGTATATGGGAGATCTTCGGACAGATTCTATACGTTTTAGTTGTCTTGAAGAAGCGACGTAAAACCTCTAAAATAAAAACAACAGAAAATATAAGTTTCTTTGGAAATACCACGGCGTCAATTGGTCTTTTTCATTAATTCGCCTTTTGTTTGAGCTTGCGTAATTCATAAGTGTCATGAAGCAAAAATTTTGTATCACTTTTTGACAAACTTACTTTAAAAATGAAAGTTGATCGGAAAACTTGTAAATGTTGCAAATGTCTGATTCTTGGAGTTAAGTAGTCAACGTGCCCTTTTCCTATCCCTAGCTATGGAGAGGTGGTGCTAGAGGGAGGTAGGAGGGGCTACAGCCGCCCGTTGAAGGTGGTTAGCCCCTTCGTCTGGAGGCATATTTAAAAACTTAATCAGTCGGTTCAAAATGTTTCCAAATTCCAAGATTTTTATGAAAATGTCAATGAACTTTTGTACCAAACTAAACTATCTAGAAATCTCAATCTTAAACATTTCTCACAAAATCTTTAGCTATCGATAAAAAATCAATGCCACGGCAGCCAAAAAGCAATCTTATGTTTCAAATTTTTTCTTACAAATAATCCCTATTTTCGTCACTGTATCATGTGCTAGAAATGCACTTTAGAACTAGAAATAGCTACGCCAGCCATTTTAGCAATCTCAAATTTCAAATTTCGTAAAACAACTCGCGGTCAAATTTTAATTTTGCTGAAGACCTCAACATTTTTTGGGAATCATTTTTCAGAAGTGTTTTCAAAAACAAAGTATGTTGTATGGAACACTGCAGTGGTCCAGAAAATCCTACAAGGTGACCCACTGAGAGCTTCCCTCTGGTTTGAGGCAATTTTGTCTGTTGTTGAAAAGGGCAAAAGGGCTTATGTGCCTTAAAAATAGCAAGCTAGACCGGGCACTTCATGCCATAACAAGAACATGCGCAAAATATTTGAGAGGGGGCCTGCGGCTCGTATGCCTCTGGCTGCAAGCAATCACAATTTTGACTTTGAGATTAACTTGTCGAGCCAACTTTTTCATTTTCGCAGTTGCAGCCACAATTGTTGCATGGATTAGTTTCACTCCGGAGAACCTGTCTGCGATACATTTTTATTCTTTCCTGGTCTGCCACTGCGTGAAATCTTCATATCATACGAAGCCAAAGTCGATGTTAGGACCGCAATGCAGCAAAGGGTCCTTAACAACTGACTTTTACAAATAATGCATTGCGTAATTGAAATAATTTAAAATAAAACATCAATTTCATCAAAAATTTCCTACCACAAGACTGTATTGAAAATCGCAGGGAAGTTGGACTTTTAGGTGGCAAATTTTATGCCTTTGCCCCTCCACAAAAAACTCGAATTTCATTTCGTGCAGAACAATAAAAGAAATCATAAAAATGAGAGGCAAGATAAAAATTCTGTAAAACGTTTTTCCAGAACAAACAAATGCTTAGTATCAATTACCTGTGTTACCATGTATATCACAGCCAGCGGAAAAAGTGCAGCCAAAAATAATGGTGTAGAGTACGAGATTGTGAAAATAACACTGATGACTCCTATCAAACAGCCAAGAAATGATGACAAAGTCATAGGGATGTCCTGGTCTATGATGTCAATATCCTTTGAAAACCTATTTACCAATCTTCCCATCGGTGTAGTTTCAAAAAACGACATTGGGCAATGGAAAATATTCAATAGAAGACCATTATGCAAAATTTTCGCTGCCTTGCACGACCCAAAAGTCATCGAAAGGGAACTGAAATAAGTTGCCAAGCAATGACCTAAACCCAGCAAGCCGTAAATCATCAAGTATCTATCTCGTTCTGATGTAGAGGGTGATTTATTTGAACTCCAGTCAGCTAGCCATATTCTTGCACCGACAAGAAAGAATTTTGAGCCAGTTTCAAATAAGAGCACCAAAATTATTAAAATAACTCCAATAGCTTTAGTGTACATTAAGAAAACAGATAGCTTCACCTGAAATAAAACGTATTACAAAATTTAATAAATGTATATATTTAATAAATCTCGTAGCCACCTTTGTTATTTCAAATCTAATTTTTACCAAAGTGACTAATTATGGGAGCTGTAGCACCCCAACATACCTTCTAAAGTTATATTAGACTACCCTCGCATGAGAAATTTCAGATCGGTCTGAAACCCAAATCGACCTGAAACTCAATCCGGTCTGCGGTCAGAGCCCTTTGAGTGCTCGCATGAAAGAGGGTGAAATGGAACTCAAACCGATTTGAACTCGGTTGTGAGCAGAATTCTTTTTAGGTCGGGGCAAACTTAGTTAGCAAAACAAAAGTAAATTGCATTCTGGAGGTGGATATCATCCAATTTCAAAACGATCCCAAAATCAACTTTTGATAATTTTGTTACAAAATGAAAATAACACGTCAAATTTAAAGCAGTATAAAAGAGAAAAATAAAAGCGAAACTGTAACGTTTTGCAAAGTAACTTACCTTACCGGTTTCTGATTTTTCATCTTTAATCATTTTCGCTCCTTTTTCTTTCTCTCTTTGCTGCTTGTCAATGTACTCTTTCAATTCAATTAAGTTCTCAACTTTGTTAGATTTAACGGATGCTGTGCTTCTGATGCTGGTTGTTCTCTTGAGACCTTGTTCAGTATCCACTGACTTCTCTGCAAAAATAATGCAAAATTACAATCTTCCATGATATAAAGAATAAATAAATGGTAAAAAGTATATTTAAAAATATATTTTAAAATGTAATAAAAAATATAATACAAATAATAATGAAAATATAATACAAAATAAAATACTAAATATAATGAAAAATCTAATGATATAATGAAAAATATAATGATATAATGAAAAATATAACGAAGAATATATTACAAAATATAATACAAAATAAAATAAAAAACACAAAGAACATTAAAAACGGTGTAATTTTGCCAGTTTAAAAGTGACCTTATTTGGATGCATGCTTTAAGTTTATTATGAGAAATCGATAAATCACGCTATTGCAAGTTCCAATCATTTTACATGGTTAAAAAAGTTATAATTACAATTAAAAGTGTAATTTTTATTTCAATTTAAAGTTTTAGAACAAACATAGCACAAAATCAGGTTTTTCTGCGCGAAATTACATCATAATTAGTTAGTCCTTTTTACGTTAGCAAAAATACATTTTATATATTCGTAACAAAATCAAATTTATGTGATTTTTCAAAACTCTAAATTCTTTTTCCACCCGGTATGAGAAATTATCTTACGTAGTGCATTCTGTAATCAGATACGCATGAAGGAATGGAAAGAGTAAGAGAGCAAAATATTACTTTTTGGGGCCAAAACAATAGGGGAAAAAAGAGAATTTGCCAATTTTCTGGATAGCAAGGGGCCCGCTATCCGGCGTCCCTGCCTGTTTAGTTCCTTACAAATCAAAGCATCTGTAAACTAAAAAATCGCCGTCATTAAGTGTTCTCAAGTTCAAACAACTTACATTGGCATACAAATAATGTGGTCTATTGTCCATGACCATCTATTAACTTACCATCACCTTCATTCAATTCATCTTCATCCTCGTTAACAAAAGTTTTTAGGAATTCGGCATAGGCGCCATTACTTGATATCAAGTCATCGTATGTTCCAAACTGTAAAAAATATTACATCAATTTTACGTACGCATTTTCCTTCATAAATTGTTTGAAAGAGTTTGTTCAAAATACTCTGGCCTACAGCATTCCAATTTGAGCATTTCAAAACAATTCAGGGCCGGTTGAATATTAAAACATCCACCAATATCTGTTTATTATTGAAGATCTTTCATATCCCAAGAAAAAGAGTTCTCGTAAACAGATATGAACCAATGCATTTAGATTGATCTATACGAAAATAATTCTTATAACAATTAAAAAACCGAGCGTCCAAAATCATTTTAGTGAAGCCAACTAAGAGTGACTAATAAGGACCTGTTTATGTGATATATGATTTTGACCACTTGATAACGAGTCATGCCCGAAACGTCGTGTTCTAATTTTTTCATTATATATTGGTACTAAACATATTGGTACTAACACGGGTAGGACGGCGTGTCAGAGGAAATCCAGGGAATCCAGGGTAGGCTCTATCTCGTCTACGTGGAGATTTCACTTGTTTGTGAAATTATGGCTACAGCCTCATAATTGAAAATGTTTAACGTTTATGTGAGCACGGGCCAAGGATGAAAAACACCCTACCTCGCCGAGATAGAACCTGCTTGGGGCTGCGAGGTGTTAATGTTATTCCATTTGTTAGGAGAAAACAAATGTGATCAACCAATCAAAAATTTGAAACCTGCTTGTTTGTCAGAAATAGAAAGAAAATTAGCAAACAAGCCAACGGAGCGTGAAAGTGTAACCGGAACAATTTATTCAGTTGTTAACCTTTATTATTGTCAGCAAAACAATAGGCATAAAATTCCCGACCTTGCACTAACGTAACCCCAGGGGGGGGGTACTTCATAACTTTTATTACTGGGGTCCATGCCAACGCTTTCTTACTGATCACCAAGTATTGAGCAATTTTTTGGTAACCCTAAATATTTTTGGTAATTTTGGAGATACCACATAATATTGCCAACTTTTGTTCGACTCTCAACTATCAACTTGGCAGTTCTGCCAATGTATTCTACCAGTAGTCATTTAAGACAATGTTTAATTCGATTTCATAAGTAGTATGGAATGTTATCTTCATGACAGGTAATTTTCTGGCATTTAAGGTCCATAACCTGGATTAACGGACCCCAAACATTGATTTATGGCAAAATTTCAGACCCTAAATATTGACATGGATTGAAAATTGAAAGTTAGGATGTACCCCTTGGGGACATAGCTGCGATACGAAAATCCACAAAGACAAGAAAATCAAGACGTAAAGATAGCAATCAGGCATTCCAGAGGGGGTGGTTCCATCTAACAAGGGTAGGAGGCGTATCAGAGGAAATCTTGAGCTGACCCAAAAGGAACAAAAACACAAACCAAAAATATAATAGTATTGCGCATGTAATCCTGCAATTTTGTTGCCTATTACATTTTTTTATGGACATTTCTATGCTATTTTTTAATATTTTACCCAAAAATAAAAGATTTCAAATTTTTAGAGCCAAACTTATATTTTCTATAAAACATTTTTCAGGCCCAAAAATATATTATTAAATCGAAATCCCAGACCCAAAAATATGGGACACGCTCCCCTACCCATGTCAGCTTAAGAGTTTAACTGGGGTCTAAGAATTGCCAATGTTTTTGCATTGAATGGAAAAATCTTTGCTTTCCCATTATCAAAAGTTTACATCAACAAATTATTGGCATAAACAAACAGTTCTGACTACACAAGAAGAAGACATACTTCTGATACCATTCCATTCTTCATGACAATAATTTTGTCAACTTGAGGCAAAAAGTTGAGGCTATGTGTGACCAGTATCCGCACCTGTCATAAACATTCAGATTAAATAAAATGAGGATCTAGAGCTTTGGTCATCAAAATTTGGAGAAAAATAAATGAAACAGAAGACTAACAAAAAAGATAAAACAGATAAAGGCTGAAACTTTTGCCATAATTGAAAATAAACATTTGCAAGAGAAAAATTGTTAGTTATTCAAGGTATTTGAAATGTTCTGAGAGAGGAGTGCATCCTAATATTTGGGTACCGATATATGCTGCGTATAAGAGTGCATCTTTCGGTAAAAATGCCTGTTTTAAAAGTTGGACTTATTTGTCAAAATTCTCAAAGGGAAAACATAAAACAGGTCATTTTGCGCTTTGTTTATCCTAGGGTAGCATGCATGCAGACGCTTACTATTTGTTGGTTGACTGAGAAGGAGGAGAGGGCGCCCCTTTTTCGATTTTCCCGTTTTCCATCTCAGTCAACCCGTCTCGTTTTCCTACAAACAGTAAGAGTCTGCACGCAGGCTAATCCTAGGGTCGATATTCTTCACAATTCATTGGGAAATGACATGGAGCAAAAATTGGAAACATTTTCACAGAAATGTACCCTGGAGTACCTTTGGTCTGGAGTACCGTGACAGATCCCACATAATACCCTTCACGGTATTCAAATCCTACAGGGGTGCTCTGTGCCGTTCAAGTTCCCTGGGAGTACTCAGCTGGAAAACCCCTTAAAAATCAAACTTTTTCGTTGTTTTTGCTATCGGGCAGTTCTATTCCAGTCAGTTTCAAATTTTTTAAATTCCACTACCTACAATTTCATAATTAACAATACCAACAAATAACTAAACTACAAGGGAATAAGAAAATATGACAGAAAATTAATACATTGATACGGAAAATTAATACAATATACAAAT
>JAYJMH010059360.1:0-12443 GCA_036873815.1 Phacellophora camtschatica | reverse complement strand
AACAATGGAAATTTAATCCTTTCCGTCACTTGTTCAGTAAAATTTTTGAAAGCGATCAAACTTCACTGAACAACGCTCAACAACGCTCAACACGTCTGGACAACTCTGGACAAGGTGGCCAAACGACTGGATTTTTGTTGAGAAAAAAATCCAGTCATTTGGCCGGGGCTTTACAGTAAGGTATCAACTCACGCGGGTTTGAAATACTCACGTGAACAGGAGGCAAATTAGCAGACCCGAATTGAACTCACGCCGGCGTGAGTTTCAAACCGGTCTGAAAATCCTCAAGTGAAGGGCCTCCTGTTGTCATTTTTCAACAAACTAGCGCTCATCTGAGCAATGGGAAACGTTAACTTGTCTCAAGTGTGCTTTTAAGCCTTTGTTGGGTTCAATCACAAGTTTCCAATAAGCATTGAGCAGCATCCGGCCTAGCTCATTTCAAAGATTAGCTTTTCCGTTCCAGAACGCAAAGCAATAAGTCACGTCAAAGGGTATGACAATAACAAAATTTCCAATATGACTTTGCCCTAAATTTAAGAAAAAACTTAGTTTTTTTATGACTATGATTTAACAGGTAGGAAATAGTTTTCCAATATCATCATACAAAGTAATTTGTTGTGTTGTCTATTTGTCGTGTGAAACACAATCTTCAGCACGTTTAAATATCCAAAAATACACGTCATGAGAACGTGACTGACTCCTCACCCATAATTCAAATGTTTAGGAACTTCCTGTCAACAAGGAAAACAGAAAGAACTAGGCTTTTGCTACAAGTGTCTATGTAAGCCCAAGCAGGGCGGAGCAATGCGAGTGTAGAGGGCGAGGGGTCCAAACAATAGCATCAGGGAAAATTTAGCGTTTGTTGGGGAATTTTTCAAAGAAAAACGCCAAAAATGCATATTTTTACTGTATACATTTTCATTTTAGCCCCACTTCAGGGAAGCTAGCCCTTCGTCGGGAAAATCCTGGCAATACCCCCCGGCTCTGTTGGCAGTTTTGAAGTGGGAATAACTGAATATATTTCTTTCCTTCGTGTTAAAAATCTTGTAAGTATCTGTTACATGGCAAAATTACATCCCAACTGAGTGAGATATCTCGGCTTGCCGAGGTGAGGTAAAAACGTCCCGGGGTGGGATAAAACCTCTCATATAAACACGAAATGAAAATAACACACGTTTCTATAGGCACCAGGATACAGGTACAAAGTTTTCTCTTGGGTACATCATCTAATTTATTTCTTAGATAGTAATGGTGAACATGATCTAAATTTTGAATTTAATACACTTAGCCAATTACATATACAATTTTTAGCAATCTGACCCTTGTCACCTACGACGTCATTTTCTAAGGAGCCGCAAACAATTCGATTTCGTTACGCGAGGCAATCGAATTATGTGCGGCTCCTAACACCGTTCCTGAGTCAATGGAAAACGAAACGTAACCCAACGTTACTAAACGTAGCCCTTATACAAGCCTAATTTTATTAAGTTGAATAATAACTTGGATAATATGCGGGTGAATTACGCTCCTTTTTTCCAGGATTCTATCATACTGTAATACACTACACTATAGAGCATACACTACAGTAATAACCCGCAAATAAGAACTATGAAATTTCTAGCAGCTTGACATCGGTTCTTAATTAGGCTGAGGCCTTTAGAAAAAAGAGGGTTACTGGTTTTTTTTGTCAGCAAGTCAGCAAACTTGAAATAATATGATGTTTCACAGGAATATTACGTTCAAAATCTTTCACTCAAACTCGAGGCTTACACTACATCTCAGTTATAAATTGATGTTAATCATCTAATTTAGGATTGGTACTTTTACAATATGTGTGTAATATTAATAAAGTTTTCCTCAAAATGTTTGAATGAATGCATTCAAATATTTTATTTCATTTGAATTCCACATCTTGCTATTATAACAGGCGATAGTTTCAGTTTTTGAGAGTCAGGATCAGGCTGGTTCTTTATTTTGTGGGTATTTTTTTTAGCAAAATCAGCCCTCTGGTCCTTAAGTTACTCTTAAGTTCTCATTGTGGGTTATTAGTGTAACTAACGACGTATACCATCTAATACCTACATGTAGATGCAATACAATAGCACACAAACCCAGTTCAGTTTGGCAAAAGACAAGGAGCTGCTGCGGGTACTTGCAGATCGTTCATAATCAAAGGTCCATAGGGATACGTTACTTGTCCCATTGGAGTTTGCATGTTGTACATAAACATTTGCGGTGTACCTTGTACATAACTAACTGTAGGAGGATAAACCAATGCAGACGTTGTTGTCATGACAGGAACAAATTTGGTCTGATTCAAAGATTCTGATATGGAATTAACTTCAGGCAGAGGTGACAGTGGTGCATGCCTTAACTGCATCGCCTTGACCCTGGCCTTCAGATGTTGGGGCGGGTGAAAATATCTGCAGTTATCTCTATCGCATCTTTCAGAAATAAAGTCCATGCAAACAGTAACGAATCCATGCGGATCTACATCAACTGAAGGAGGTGGGTGGGCAAACTGACAATCGTCTGCAGGCTTTTTGCAACTTTCACTTGCAAAGAAACGACAAATTGGCAGCTTGTCCGAAAAATCCAGTCTGCGGGGTGTCTGCATGATGTTTTGGTTCAACTGAAACAACGGAGCATTTGTTGGACATATCACTGTTGGGCTATTGAATGACATATTCCCACCAAAAAATCCATTTTGCTCCTCAGCAAATCTTTGTTGTTCAAAAGCCTTTCCAAGAGCCTGGATGTATTTTTTTAGATGATCTGGAGGGTGGTAATATTTGCAGTTTTCTCTGTTGCATCGCCCCTTCATAGAATCGTAGCAAGCAGTGACTTTACCAGCAACCACAATACAGTTTTTGCCTGGATGTGCAAAACGACATTGTTCGTCTCCTCTTTCGCATTTTTCATCCCGTGTAAAGTCTCTACACACTTCTATTCGCAACCATCGTGGGTCTCTAATCTTCCCTCTTGTTGTCTGATGCTCACAAACAGGCATTTTCGATGCACGAAGTATTTTTAAGCAGCAAAAACAACAATCTTCCGATTAGAACTCTGTTAACAATCCCAACTCGACACTGATTTTCCAAATAAAAAAGTTTAATCAGATATCTTCGCACGATACATTCCCAAATGATCACACGTTTTTCAGGCCATATATTGAGTTCTAATGCAGACTATAGCTTATCCTCTGTGCTTTGACCTGTTCTGTCCCAAGAAAATTATAAAGGCCATGGAGCTCCCCATATATTGTTAAGAAGAGGTCTTCCCCTCGCGAAAGCGAGACAAGTCGTGCAAACTTGCACATTCATCCAAGCAAAGAAATTTTCGAACATTCGAAAATACAAACATCCACAGATCCTTCTTATTGTTATTTAGTTGGAAATGAGCGTGACGTAAAACATTATTCTATATCAGAACTACAAAATGCAATCACAATGTAACCAAAATGGTGAATTATGGAAAAGTCAATAATTTTTGCAATTTGCTTTAGGTATGAGTTAATTAAATTTAGCAGCAGCAAGTAGAATTGCCCCCGGGGGTAACTACCACATATATATATATGGTAGTTACCCCCCATCATACCGATACTGGATGAGCCATTTTTGGGGCTATGTTTGGCAGAAAGTTAATCTCGGGGTATCATTTTTGGAAAGATAAATTTTAGGTATCATCTTTTTCTTTCATCAAAATATTTCAATAAAGTTTTTGATTTTTGTCAATTAGTCATAATGGCCCTATTATTTTAGATAATAATTTTCGAAACGATTCGTTAATTAAACAATTTTAAGGGTAATCTATGTATTTTATATTTCTTATAAATTTTGGGGGTTTGGAAAATCGTAAATTTTAGGGTGTAATTTCACGGGGAATCGCCATAAATTATCGTGAACATTAAAGAGGACAATGAATGTCAAACTCAAAATACTTCTTAGGGTTAACTCGGTTTCCTGATATAAAAAGACCTGTGTCAAATCTATGGTCAAGCAAGCTGTGTCAACGTGAAGTTAAGCCGAAGATGCAGAGAGCCCCTTGAGATAAATATTCGTTCCCATTCATTCAAATGATAAACTCAAAAGAAAGTAGGCCATGATGGATCGGCACAATAGGCTTATTGTAGGCCTATTGATGTTGCGTATGCGTGTGTATTTTAAATATATTAACTGTGTTGTTTTTTGGTTTATAAAGTATTAAATACTAAATACACAGCGGTCAAACAAAAATAAAGTTTATAAAACTGGATGAAAAAGAAATTATGCCAAGTGAAGTGAGTTTCATTATTTTCCCTTGTTTGCTGACGTTATGTGACCAATTTATAGGTGTTTTATTGTTTTATGTATATCTTCTAAATAATAAATTTCAATTTCATAAGGCTCTTGCTGACTCTATGGGAATTGGCTTTGGAGGATAAATTTAGAGTTATTTTCAAAGAAAATCGGATCAAATATATAATCGCTTTGCCGAGAATTACCCCCATCCAAACAAAATGCAATTTTATCCATGTAATGTCATCTGTTTATGCTCTGTGAATTTCAAACACTTGTCACTTAAAATTTGACTAGTGGTGTAAAATTAGCAAAATTACAGTTATTTTAAATTTTATAATTGTACTATATTGTTTGGATAAATCAAGAAAAAGCTTCCAAGCAGAAATAAAATGTGGATCTAATTTTTAAAATTATATAAAACAAATTCTTTATAGAAAAAATTTCCAGTGGTTAATTAATTTTCTTTTTCCAATGAATTTAAACATTGAAAATTAATTTATTTTCAATTAACCCTTTTACACCTGTTTTTTTCTGCTAAACAAGCAAATCTTATGATGCAAGCTTTATTTTGCAGAGGGTAGCACATGCAAATAAACTTAATTTATAAGATAAACTTACATTGAAATGTCTTAAAATTAAACATAAAGTTATATGCCTGCATTTACCTCCTGGAAATTTGATGTTATACATTGTTTATTGATAGGCTATTTGGCCCTTCCAGGGGTGAAAAGGTTAAAGTACTAATACTAAAATGTTAACATCTGTTGAAAAAAGAATTTTAAAGGTTATTTTGCCCCGATACTCTGTCTTGCATATTTCCACACCCCTGATTAATGTTGGAGTGCAATAAAGAATAAAAATAATTTTATCTTTAGTAAACTCTATACCTTTTGGCCTTTGGTAAGTCATTGTGTGGTGAAACATGATCCTATTTTTACAAAGTGAAAGATGTTGACTGATATGATATGCAAAATATGATATAAAAATAAATGTAATATAAAATATTTTTTGGTAATTAACAGCAGAACATTTAGTGAACCGAAAACAACCAACTGTGATTTCCTCTCCAGATTGGTGTAAAATTCCTTATGAACTCATGCTTTTATAGTAAATATTGGCTTCAAACATTATAAAGCCAATTGTAGTTATAATATTTAAACTGTTGTACATTACAGATCCAAACTTTGTTAACAAAACATGCCTTACATTTGTAAAATTTGTAAAAAATTATAGTTTTTTAATTTAAATAAGAAGAGTATCAGGTTTAAAGGCGTTTTTTCAAGTTGAGACCTTGAAAGTGTCTTTGGACAAAATCTTTTCCATTGAAACTTTGTCATATCCCCTTTTCTAAAAAATATTCACCAAATATGAATTCTTTAAATATTAGAGATATTGGATTTTTGAATCCAAAATTTGACTGTGCATCAATAGTTTAGTATAAGCGACAGCCTCAAATTATAAATTAAAACATAAGATATTAATATTTAAATTAATTTTTTGTCCTTTGTTTAATTTTGCTGTCAAATTCTTTGCTGAGTTTAAAATTTGTTATATTGCTGCATCTTTTTCAGCAAAAATAGACACAAATATGTTTTCAGACTGGACCTTGCATGCACACTCCAAAATGTTGCTCAAAAAGTAAATATCTGAAAAAATTTAAAAATTCAATAATTGCAGACTTTTTTGAGAAAAGGTGGAACTCTAAAGTAAACCCTGACTAATAGCTTTTTTTACTTGGAAAATAGTTATCTGAAAGTAGCAAACTGCAGAAACATTGTCCTAATACTTGGATATAGTGCTGGTGCTGGGTATTAAAGAGAATCAACGGATGACGGATATAAAAGTGGCTTAGTGTTGCATCTATAAACAGGTAGACAATCAATTTGAAATGCTCCTAATGTCATTTCAAGGAATCAGTGGTTCAGTTGCTGGGCAATTTGAATAGAATTTAAAGTTATTTTTAAATGAGCTGGATTTATGTCCGTTCATTCTCTTTAATGTATACTTCTTTGGATGTCAAGCCTGAGGAAGTGGCAATTTCAACATATAAACTTGATTGTATTCTCAAAATAAACAAGTTTATACTTTTGATAAATATTTGGCATACTTTTACAAAGTGCATTTTGGCAGTGAATTAACTTTTATTTAACTTTTATTTCCATTTGGTAGAACAACATTTCTATTTGGTTGCTGATTTTTTTTAATTCAACATTGTTGCAAATCCAAGGATAACTATATTTGACTCATCAACTACAAAAACGATGGAAAGTTGACTGTTGATAGTGTTGAAGTTGACAATGGTATAATTGCTTATGTGTTTCTTTATTTTGTAGATTATTTCAAATGTCATTAGAGCGTTATATTTTTGTTCCCTTTCTGATAATTTCTTATTTACATAATTTATTTCCCAGTTCCTACTGATAGCTTTGTTTTTCAGACCAAAAGAGTTACCAATAAATTATTGAAACCAATAGCTACATATCAAAACAAGCCCATCTTGAGTTGATTCATGAGAACATGCTATTATCAATGAAAAAATCTGTATGACCGGGAATCATTCCCGAAAAAATAAGAAATACGTTAATGAGCACGTTTCATTCCACCAGCCCCTCCTTTCTAGCCTACACGTAGACTTCAAGCCAGCTGCACTGGACGTCTTTTAGAGACTTGACAAAAAATTTACTATTATTATACTACTTCTACTTGCAGTGGATTTCGGTGTCCTATACAAAAATGTCCTAAAGACAATAGACAACTTACGAATTTATGTATACCAATGATTAATGTGTTTAGGTTTGAAAGTGAAAAGTCAATAAGTACTTTTAACTGTAAGTTCAGTTTTCGTATTTTACTGATTTGTCTTGGCTTTTGTGTTGTTATGTTGGGTAGTTAGCCAGGACCAGGTCGTGTTGGCATCGGTTTTTTACGTACAGGGCCTGTTCACATGCTTGTTTGCACTGGTTTGCGAATATGTTTTCAGGGCAGTAACAAAAACAAACAGAATATCCCTGGGATTTACAAAGCAGTATTTTGGTTCCTCTTTGCGGTAGCGCTTTTCTTTTCCTTCAGAGTATCTCACAGAGGAATATCTGGTATGGCATATAGTATCGAGCAGCTTTGGTCATCGAGTCTGAATAGGATGATAATATTGAGCAATGTTGGCCATCAAAGTTAGGAACGACGTAGTAGCATTCCGCTTTAAGGGGCATAGTATTTAATTGTAGTTCAAGCGTGTAATAAATGAAAAGGGTACACTCAGAATAAAGTAAAGCACGGTTAAAAACATCAAGCGAGGGCCTCTACCAAATCTATACACAACACATAAATACTGCTATAATGAAATAGCAACATATATATGCTATATCTATAACGAGAAGGGGAAGACAGGCCAGAAAAAAATTGACTTTTGCACCATAACAGAACGGCTGTGTTATTTATAACACCAATTTTCTGACTGAATACAAAGTAGAAATGATATACGAGGCAATCAAAATATTGAATACCAGTTATTTTACGTTCCAAAACAGAAAACCTTTCTAACCGTTCTAAATGAGGTGCAGGAACTTTTGTCGCTGAGCAATTATTTAGATCATTAATCAAATCAATAAACAACTTAAAATTCACAATTACAATCACTAATCACAATGCGATGCAATTATGTAGAGGTGGACGTCCCCCATCTATAGGGTGACTTCTCAAAACACCCAAAAATATCTATCACTGCTTTCTATAATATAAATAATTGGCCAAAGACGGCAAAACAGAAACACACCTTTCGGCAATGGAGAGTGTTCAAGGGCACTTGCACATAGAATAAAGGCCCGTCTTTCCTAACGGGTTTAAGAGTGTACTCGCCGCCCTAACACAGCCTGGCTTCCTGACGTCAACTCAAACCGCGTAACGCGTGAGAATACTGGGCGCTAAGGAATGTTTATTTTCTTCCGTGGAGCCCAGACCTCTTGGTCGAAAATGACGTCAAGGTACCAGACTGCCCCCAGCACAGTCTGGTACCCTGAGACGTCATTTTCGACTAAGAGGCCTGGGCTACACGGAAGCGGTCTAAATTAACGTTTGGACAAAAACCGTTTCCAACTATGCTGTCACTGGAACTAGACATTGCACTCAGTAAGCAAAATTATTTATTGCACAGGCTCATGAACAATGACGTCCAGAAGTGTCAACAAAAACCTAATGAACATCTATATAACAAAATAACCACCGATCAAGACATCACTACGGAAATGTTATTTTAATTTATTCACGGAAAAATTGTGTTAACTTCGAAACAACACTGGTTTCAATTCTCAGCAAAACGTTAGATGATTAAGATGAAACGTTAGATGATTGAGGTAATGTAGGTAACGAAGAAATAAAAGAGTTTTGGCCTCAAAGGTTTTAAGTTTTTCATTTCAATAAAATTTTGCTGACTAAATTCTTCCAAAGAGAATTCGACAAAGGTCAAATAAAGTAAAGGGAGGAGTGCAGTTTAGCAGGGGCGGTCAAGTACGGTAATTTTGTGACCCCACCTTTGTCCTGAGAACAAAAACAAACCAACCCGGTTTTGACAGAGGTCCATTCTACACAACTCAGAAAAAGCCAAGTTTTGAGGATATAGCTGATCACCATCAAATGTAAGGACCTTCTCGCAGAGTACATTGCATTTTTCCATTATTTTCTGCCCATGTTAGAGTCTTCACACACAAATTTAGTTAACGCGTCGATACCTCTGTCCTTTTCGTTGCAGCAATCTCACCAAGTTTGTTTTTGTCTTGCAAATAGAAATTGATAGATTTCACGTACAGTGGTGCTACCTCTGTCCCAAATAATTGCTCAAACCAACCCAAAAAAGTCAGATGTCCAAAGATTTTACCCAAAAAACCTGAAAACTGGGCAAACATTTCACAATGAAGGCATTAATTTTTTATCCATGGATTTGAACGAATAAGCCCGGGAATGTTTTCAAATAATGGCGATTTCAGCTTTGTCTTGCCATTGAGCAATAATGGCGATTTCAGCTTTGTCTTGCCATTGAGCAAAAAAAACCAGTGCTGACATATGGCAATACAACCAGTTTTTGGGACAAACCTTGCCCGGTAACGAATTGTTCAAAAATAAATGTGGGGAAAAGCCAAATTCACTGAAAGCAAAAAAAGCCAACTTTTGGGGATAGAGCTGGCCCAGATTTAAAATAAAAAGCCAACTTTTGGGACAGACCTAGAACCACTGTCCCCATAGGGACATGACCACCCCTGGTTAAGTTTAGCGATTGCACTGAAATGAAAAAATGCAGCACAAATGGCTTATGGCTTTCAATTGCTTGTTTACCAAAATATTTCTTGTTACTATAATCGCTTGATATATCTTTAATTATTTTGAAAATAATAAAATGCATCCTTGGCTCAACTCGACTTCTCTGGTTTGTTTTGAAGACGACAATTTGTGGTAATGGACAAATTAGAATGTTTGATTGAACTTTTGAAAAAAAAATGTTTTATCGCAGTTTTTCCATAAGATTGTTATTGAAAGCAATTTATTTCGCTTCAGACTAGATAGATCCACACATAGTCTAGGCCTATTTTGTCTTTCCTACAGTTTCAACCAAAAAAGTCTTATTCAAAAAACATCAATCTATGCAAATATAGTCATAAGAAAAACTTTCTCTGAAATGTTTCACCTCGAGAAAACTAAAATCATTTGTAATGAGGAAAGAATAATCAAAATTCATAGATTGACTAACATTTTCATTCCAAATCCGAATCTCAAGTCAACACCTCTTTTTGTAAAGAATCTGATATGGGAAATTTTAGCAATTTACTATTTTTGATTCCCACAAACGTCAAAAATGAGATTGCTCACACTCTAAAGTTGTAAACTTTGGCACTTTGTAGTGCATTGATTCTTTAAACTTGCTTGAATAAAATAGCATTTGTGACATAGCCTAACGTTTTGGTTCATTTTTTCAGTTAACTTTTTTTATTTTATCTAATTTTAATTTTATATGATTTCAATTTAATTTTTTTTACTGAATTCAACATGCTTTTTTCGGATCGCGTTAAATCAATATTTATCCAAGAATTTGAAAGAAGTTTAACCTTTACCACATTTTATAAAATTTGCTTTAGAACTTATTTTAGATTTAAAATTTTAATTTATTTGGAGAATAATCATTGCAAAAGCCTTTTTTGAATTTGTTTTGTAAGGACCGAAATTTCAAGCCATTTCAAAATGACTTTGATCTGTTTTGAAAGGCGCTTCCTTGTTAAAATGGTAAACAATACGCATTCAGAAATGTTACACAACACGCCACGCAAAGTTTCAAAAACAAAGTTGCACAGATTTTCAATTTGATTCTCGAAAACGGAAATAAAAGCAGTGTAAAGGATTCGGTTGATTGGCCAATTTCCGATTAGAATAAAATGGATACCTTTTTTTTATTAACATACTTGTTCAAAATTTCAATGAAAGACCTTTCTGCTTGGCAAGATTATTTGACCACCATGGGTGGTGCTGCCATTATATTTAAATTACAATCATTAAATTACAAACAAAAATTACAATTACAATTGAATTACAATCAATACAACCGATCGAAGATCAAATATTTACCCATTCAAGCTTCCCTAAAACTGTCTGACGGCACAATATCCGAGAAAAGGAACTGAAGGAAGTTGAGATGAACAAACGAGAATAGAACCTGAATATCTTTCTCCTCTTTATTTTTCCTCCGAATTTCCTCCGTTTGTTGTTAGATTAAAAAGATATTCTCAGTTCTCAATTTGTATTAAAGTCGAAATAGACTAGCACAATAATAGCAACAATTCTTCTGTATGGTTGTAAGGTTTGGGGAGCTTACGAAATACACAGCACAGATCACTGGGATAAATCTGCTATCGAGAAAATTCATACGCAATTTCTTTAAAGTGCACCTTCACCAAAAAATTGTCTTTTCTGTTAGTGTTTGTTGAGTTATTATAAAAACGTTTTACAGAATTGAAATTTTCTGTTCGGATTTTATGACTCGTTCGTTGAGTGTCCGATTTTGAGAAAAATTTCAAACCGCGGCCGGACAAAACACAATATGAAAGAGCCTAGGTCGAGGGCGGAAATGACGCACAGCCAGGAACACAAACGTAGTCTGGCTTTTTTTCCATACTGAAGCTTGTTGTATGTGGGATAGAAAACTAACTCAGAGTTCACAATTAATGCGTTGCAGATCATCGTGGAACTTACATTAAAGTAAATGAACGGATATAAAAGTGGCGAAACAGCAGGAGACTGGGCAATTTAAATATAGATACAGCTATTCCTCCAATCATCTGTTCATGTGATCACTTTCAAGGGAGTAGTCAAATCGTGCTGCTCTACTCAGTCAACAAATAAGGCAGACAACAACAGTGATCAAAGGGACTTGATTGTTTGATATTGGGCTTGTATGTACTGTATTTGGACTATGCATTATTTGTTATTGTGTATGAAGTACTAAGGATTCTTTCTTATTGTTTTCTTCGTTGCTATTTCTTCTAAATCAATGGTTTCCAAATGATTGATTGAAAGAACTTAAAGGCTGTGCTTATGTACTGTATGAAACACAAACACTGAAGCTAGCTATCAACAACAACAACAGCGGAAATAGAACCTCAATGAAAGCTCAATTCTGTTTGGGGAAACAGGTGGTTTCATTAAACCAGATTGAGGAATTACATCGGAAAGAAATGCATACACATGGTGAGTTTGTACTATTATTTATTTGTCATATTTGAAGATCTCACATTTACTTCGCAGTCCGTAAAGGGAAACAGGATATGATCTGTGCTGTGTTGTTTTGTTGCAATCATGTTCATGTTGACGCACTACGCATCGCAGACAACGCTCAGCACAGTTGAGTGAATTTGTGGCTTTTCTCCTGCGGTTTTTCACGAATGTTCTCAGTACAATCATTTTTTCTTTATACTAACAATAGCTATAGCTGAGATACCACTGTTTTTCAGGAGACACCTTGCTTGCAAACTACGCAAGCCTTCTGTTAATATTAGTCCGTCATATCTGTCATTTTACTCAACTGTAGCATAGCATGTATGCATTGCCATGCACCAAAACTACTAATCCTTTAACATATCGTATGTAGTTATATGTAGTTAGGTAAAGTAGGTGTGATGTAGTGTG
>JAYJMH010059349.1:0-12447 GCA_036873815.1 Phacellophora camtschatica | reverse complement strand
TAAAATCAGTATATTGATTTGTCCGTGATAAAAGTGCTCAATACATATAAGTAGAGCGTAGTATACATAGAATAAAAGAATCAAACAACTATATTCATCTCTACAAGCCTGTTTCGTGATAGACTCACTGTTAATTGTTTAATATAAAATAAGTTACTTTAATTTGAAGATGTTTAATTATAAAAAATGGAGATATGACACCAGTCAGTGGAATCAACTTTAGAGTAAATCGATTTTCAGCCATTTTACTGCTGAAGGCTAGCTTAAAGTACACTAAAAGGATAATAATTCCAACGAATTCCAACGGCATTTACAGTCTGTGATGATGGTTCATACATAAAAATTTAAAATTTAAGTTTCGCTTAACTTATACACTTCTGTACAACCTTCCCCGAGCTTAATGCATTTTCGAACAAAACTTACTTATGTAAAAACTGAGCCAAAAATGATGTTTAGAAGCTTTAAAAGGCTGTTATGTAATGATGTAGGAGCCGTTTGTTACATTTTACTGTATAGTTTTGATGTTTTTGCCAAAATGAAGAATTTCCAGGGGTTTTAAAATTGGTTTATTGATGATAGCTGGCACGGAATTAGGGCACATGAAACTTCTAATAGTAATATTTTATAATATCAAGCAAAGCACAATCAAAACTAATTATAACATAAAACTTCTACCTTAGGTAAGTACAGAAATACTCAAACTTATCAATTATTTGAATTTTTTAAAGAATGTGAAACGTAATATGTAAGACCACTTGTGAAGTGGAAATGGGGCATCGTTGAATTTGACATGGAATAATATGACAATGCTGTGTTTTCTGAGTGATTTTTTATGATAAAAAACTAATTGCTTTCCGTATTGATACATATTGTTGAAAACATTAACATTTTATGCAATAAATATTTTTGAAGGTGTACATCATCAACATTTTTGAAGGTGTACATCAGCACCAAAATAGCGTGTATTGCACGAAAGAGGGGAATATATAGATCTATTTTAGATCTATATATATTATCAGAAAATACTAGTAAAACTCATTATAGTTTTATTTAGCATTTCTGGTTTCCTAATCAATACTAACCTCGCAACAAACTTTTATATTAAAAATGGAATTAGGGCACAAGGAAAGGCTCCTCCACTGCTACATTAGAAATTTTTCGAACCGGGTGTTAGCCATAATTTGCGGGTGAAATGGGTGTAGTTAGGAGGAGACCAATTAGCAGGAAAAAAAGTCATGGCCACAATAAAATTTCCTGGAATTGAATAGATGTGATGAACTAATACAAAAACTAATACAAAAGAGGAACATTTCAAAATGTTTTTTTAAAAGGTAGAAATAGTTCGCAGCTTGAAAAATTACGCTTCCAGATTTACAATTTTCATCCCATTCGGCAATTTTTCGACCAATTTTCCGACATCAATTTCCTCGACGTTGTAGCACCCCACAACTACAGCAGCTGCGGCCCTTCAAAAAGTGCTTCCTTTATCTTCCAGCCTCGGAATTTGAGCATGGTTTGTGCTAGGATTTTTCCGACAAGGGGGCTGACACTTCCGACAGGGGGGCTTGAAGCAAGTATTACCTTGAGGGGGGCTTGAAGCAAGCATTACTTTCAGATTTAACCCATTTATTTTTTAATAAATTATTACGAGAAACAATAAGTATGGAAATCAACATTCGACTGAATCTCGAAAGATTCCCATTTCGAATATGAAAAACGATTGGTCAGTGTAGAATTCGAAAAATTGAATTCTTTAGATACTGCATAAATTTATGAGTTCGCATAGGTTTTCGCAAAATTTGCAATATACAGATATTTCTTCTTCTGAATGAAATAGCTCTGGGTACGCGGTTGAACCCACCTGGAAGCAGGACAATTATTTTTAACTGATAAATTTAACATTGGTTTACCCCCCCCCCCCCCCCACCAAGTATTAAACTTTTAAAAATAAAGTACATGGCCTAATAAGGTTTTGAAAGCAACACCTTACATTCTTGATAAATACATGTCAATTCTGAATGAAGATTTCCTTTTCTAACTGAATTGTGGATTCGAACTACAGTACTTTTTCGCTCCAACAACTTTTTAATGCCTTTTTAATGTAAATACTGAAAGCGTTTTTAATTCTGCATGTACCACATAAATATACATTTTGTAGGAATTCGTTTTGAGTATCTATTATCACCCCTAGGCCATCTTTGTGATTTTCCAGATAAAAAACTGGATGGATTATGAAATTATTTCATTTTGATGTCTTTGTGGGGCAAAGTTTGCGGCCCAAAAATAGCTTTAAAAATAGTAGAAAACTATTCGTGGGACACATCTATCCTGGGGAAAGCTAGATCACCCTTTGTTATTAAGTGCACCCAATGAAACCTGCAAAAAAGCCCAAATCTTGAAAATTATCTTAAGAGCCCAAAGCATGAAAAGATTTTATGTATTCTACATTTAGCAACATTCATGTTGTTTAATATTAAAATATGCTACTTTTCATTGCCGTTGTTGTACTCATATGCATCACAAAGCTGAGTTTTCTATGCACCCCATCTATTGTATTCATATCCATCACAGTACTGTTCCTATTATTGTACGTGATAAAAACATACAGAAGAAAATTACCCAGGTTTTTATTTGCAGCCTAAATTTGTGGCATAAAGAGTAAAAACAAAAATTCAAATGTGAACATTTTAAATCAAAGCTCTCTGGGTTTTTTAGGTTGTTTTACTGCATTGAGATAACCAGATGTCCCCTTTAATAACCATTGTAGCCTTTACTGCATTCATTTAGTATGCAACAAGGCGTCTTTTGCAGATTGGAATGCCAATATAGACAAAACATTGATACTTAAAATTATCGTCAGGTAAATTATAAATTACACACGAATTCTCAATTAGTACATGTTATAGAAAAATCTGTAAAGTCACGCCAAAACAACCTCCAAATAAACAGTTTGAATTATTTACTGTATAAAAGCATTAAAAACGTAAAATAGATTTCATTCTTTGTTAAATGCTTTTTATAAAAGAAGTGATCATGTTTTGATTAAATGTAGTTATTTATCATGGCATACTAAATTGAGAATAAATTGTTCCTTTGCATAGCCTTTTTTATACAATTTGACTTTTTTATCAAGCAGCTACAAACACATACTTTTTGCCTTTTTTCACTCTGGAAAGAATAGTGTCAGTAGCGCCGATTTCACATTAATTGTCAATTTTTGCTATCCAAAATTATTTAAATGATTAGTATTACTAATTTCATTATAATACATTGGCGATTAAAAAGACCAAAATCAATTTGATCTAAAATGAAACTTTTCTTGTCAGCTCAGTTTTATAGGTAAATTCCAGCTTGTGCGTAATCTTTGTTTTTGCCTTGTTAGTGCATAAAGTGCACATGACGATAGTTTCTAATTTTGAAAATACACCAGTAGTGTATAAAATAATTTGAATAAAAGTTACTGCAAGTTGCAGTATCCGCATGTTTAAAATTTCACAAAAAAGAGTGAACATTTTACAAAAAACTAAATTAATTTCGTTTTATTAGTTTTGCCAAAGAATTTAAACAGCTTTGTATGCTGCTTTTGATGATTTTAATGTTTAAAATTAATTATTTGACACCATATGCCATTAAATACCATCAAAAAAGATGATGTCACACCAGGTTTCAAAAAATTTCTGAGGATTTGATGTAACAGGTCTTCATTTTCCTATAATTAAAAATGTGTGGCAATTGAAATTGAAATTTCAAATTTATCGTAGCGGAAAATATTTCACTGACGTAAAACTATCCCCCGTGAGGGAGGAAAAATCTGAAAAGCAAATTTCGTCAGAACAGTATTATAAGTTATTATTTAAAATGGGGCAGTTAAACTGCACCAACCAATAATATATTTCTTGCCTTTTTTTTTTTACATAACTGCAAAAAGTGGCCTATTTTCCTAAATTTGACGCCTTGGCATGACTACTGCTAAAAATAATATCTAATAATACCCTACAGGCTTATGAAGATAAAACATATCTGTGCAAAGGAAGAAAAATTAAGTATGTTCAAAACCAACGGAAGTCTAATGGGGTAACTGCTTTTTTCTGTATGCTCTTCTTAAGTTCCATAGTTTTGTTTTTAATAATTTTAAATCATCTTGCGGGAATAACTCTTGAAGTCTATCACTTTTCCCGTATTTCTGGAAAATGCCTTTCATTGTTATTGAAACATTTGCTTCAATTTCTTTTTGGAATATTTGTGAAATATATACTTCAATTTCTTTTTGGAATATTTGTGAAATATATCACTCTTCTCATATACCTTTTTCCCATTCATGCTACTAGAAGTAGATGCTGTTTCCTGGTCTTCAAATCCTCCTTCGCAGTCCTTCTTAGTATCTTCCTTCACACCCTTCTTTGAATGCGATTCTACTGCCATATCTTTGATGCCGATCCTCTCAAAACGCTTTGCATAGCTCTCTGTTTCGCTGGGGGGAATTGAGCAATATTCCGTTTTGTGCACATAGCGTAATTTGTCATAAATTTTTCTTTCTTGGCCAACCACATTCCTGTGAACTTGCGAGGCATCGTATACTTCCTGAAATCCAACTGGGCGTATCTCCAAAATTGCCAAAAATCTCCTTCGGTTGGTTCTTGCTACGAGTGGGATCTTCCCCGGCATTTTCTGCAATATCATCTACTGCTCCAACCGTGGCCTCTGCTCCTTGTCTTATCAATTTTCTAAGGAATGCGGATGTCTTTGCTGATTTAGCCTTTTTATTGGCAACAAAATAAATGTTTTCTGCCGTTTTTATTGCATGGTTCATGTGCATGGCCAAATCTACTTTCATTTCTGGGTTTTCACTATGAAGTTTTGTAACACATGACTTCCTTATCAACGAAGCATTCGTACTTTTTCCAGTTGCATTTTTCCAAAATGACCCTAATTGTTCGCTAATATTTGATGAGGACATTTCTTTGCCATTCCAAGACAAAAAAACATTGTCACTTTGTGCATTCGTCATACCAACTAATTGAGGTCGCATATTCTGTACAAAAATGTTCAAATATTTGTATGTAACCAGGGGTATACACAAATTGGCTGGTCCACATGCTTCAATGGTTTTATGCTTGATGACAGTTACAGTTATTGCACCTTCATCTCTATCTGCCTTTTTCAAATCTTCCACAGTCAGATTGGCAATTGGCCCGGAGCGAGAAGCATTGTCAGTGCATAATGTCGTGATTAAGAAATCACGAACAAGTGTATAATCTCCTCTTGCTATGACAGGGCTCGAGCCTAGGTACTTTGAGATTACCTTGACTGCATCTCTGACATTTTCGGCAGAATCAAACTTTGCAAATCCTCAGGAGTGGATTTCCCACTTTCTTGTATTAAGCCTTTTTCTCAGTGCTTTGACCCAGTGCTGGTAAGTTGTTCGGCATTTTAATACATCACTATCTGATACCTCCGATATAGCATCGAAGCATAACAAAAAATTGCAATAGTACTGCAAAGAATGTATATATGCTTTAACTGTTCCTGGCTTTCTGGTCTCCAAAATGTCATTTAGCCAATGCTTTTCAATTGCACCAGGGTTTAGCAATGTGTTTACATTGTCATCTGTATCAGTTGCTTCTTCCATTTGCCGCTTGATGAGCAGAACATGGCTGGCGTAAAATTTGGCAACCTTGGGTGTTTTGTTACTTAGAGATTCAAGCCACTTTCTGTAAGCAGACATGACTGGTTTCTCTGTGAGAGATGGGGCATAATCAATAGCCTCCTCAGAATTTTGAATTTCCTCATCGGTTTCTTCTGTTTCATAAACTTCGTCGTCATTTGACCTTACAATTTGAATTCCTTTGGAATTGGTACTTGTCTTGTGCGCTGTTGGCACAAATTCTTCAGCCTCTTGTCTGTCAACTTGATTTTGAATTTGTTCTGTTGATGCAAATTTTACCACCGTTAGAATATCAACCAGATTTGTAGGATCCCTTTTCTCATTATCATACACAACCTTTGCTGTTCTAATCATTTCCCCAACCTGTTCGTTTTTAATTTTGTGACATTGCCTCAAGTGGTTGTTAAGCCTTGAGACAATCTTTCTGCAATGGGACACCGGACATTCCCTTTTGGTCCAGCTCTTTCTCACACGTCCACTTTTTAACGCCTTCGGTTTTCGAAGGTTAAATTTTCCTCTTGCAGACCTGGATTCTTGCTCAGACCATCAAGGGACATCCTCCAAATGACGAATCAAATCAATGATTACTTTATTGCATCCTTTCACAGGGCATCTGGTAGTTCTTTTTTTTGGTTTTTCTTGGTTTGATCGCTGCTGCCCAATGCTTGAAGTACTAAAATTGAAATTAGCAGTAATTTTCAAGTTGTCAATGCCTGTTTTTCCCAATATAATTAATACTAGCTCCTGGTGACTCAGCATTGAGAATCTTACATTAAAGAAAACAACATTTTCATTTATGCAAACAAGAGGATTTGCTATTTTCAGTATTACCCAAAGTACAAACACTTAGAAAACAATTGTGGAAAAACATTTGAACACATATTTTCACAACAAAGCACTTTTTTGTTATAATTATCAAATTAGAACACAAAATACTGGTATTAGCATTAAATTAAGTTAAATATTGTTCTTAATTGCATTTTTCTGGTGCCCAAAAGTACTAAATCATCTCTTTTGTAAAAACAAAACTTTTTTAAAGCGTATTCCGTGCAATACTTGCTCAATTTTAACAAAGCAGGTATTCATAATGGATTTGCAGTATGGAGAAGTAAAATTAGGATGTTTCTGAAAGATATGAGCGAAAAATCAATCAAATCCGACTAATTTATTTCAGGAGACCTGGTATGAAAAGCCAAACTTCACCCACAAAATGGTTACAATTCAATAATTAAATGATTATCTATAACAGTTACCTTGCTGGCCTGATCTACATCTGAATTTTCGATTGCAGTCTTCAAAAGGTCTGAGTAACCATCGGATAATTCGTCTAAAAATTTATATTCGTAGAATAAACAATTACAAACATGAATATAGCTTTTGAGAGAAAAATGACAAAAATAATGAACTGATTCCCAAAAAGTTTGTCATGAATACTCACAAAAAAATTCTTAACTTCGAATCTTTATGTGTGACTTTCTAGATGGCTACCAAATATTTATCAAAAATTAGTATGGTGAAATTTAGTGGAATTTTATATTAAACAAGTTCGTGGTTTTATGCTTGTTATATTAGCAGGCTTTAAAAGGTCTGTTAATAGTAGGCCATTAATTATTTTCATCATTAAAAAGTAGGAAAGATCACATTTTGATAAAAAAGAAATTACTGTATTGCACCTCTTTGCAAGATACTACAAACTAAACCTCATAAAAATATGTTTTTTCTCAAACGTAAGAAATAAATCCAGATGATTTTCATAATTGCCTCAAACTGACGAGTTCAAATAGGTATACAATTACCCTAAAATAATTCAATGAAGATGTGTTTCAAACATTAACACATTGCAAAATGCTACCAATATAAACCGTAGGTAAATAATAACTATTGTAAATGCCATTATTATAAACCGTAGGTAAATAATAAATATTGTAAAAAGAAAATATTTACTTTGAAAAAGGCTGGATCCACTTGCTAACAGGCGAGCAGTTCTAACAGGTTGTTGAAAAGAAGCATCATCTAGAAAAAACATACGTAAACGTTATTAGTCCATTCATCTTCATGGCTATACACCCAAACAAAACTATCATTAAAGTTGTAATAAAATAGGATTTCCAAGCATGAATTCGCACTGGAACACACGTAGTAATCATCACTAAAGAACCTTTAATAATTATGACTCATTTCAGTATCTTCACCCTATTTCTTACATTTATAGTTCCAATTTGTATCAATGCATAAATTCACACTAAAAAACCTTTAATAATTATGACTTAGTACAGTATCTCCACCCTATTTCTTACACTTATAGTTCCAACTTGTATCAATGCATAAATGCACACTAAAAAACCTTTAATAATTATGACTTATTTCAGTATCTTCACCCTATTTCTTACACTTATAGTTCCAATTTGATTTAATGCATAAATACACACTAAGAAACCTTTAATAATTATGACTAATTACAGTATCTTCACCCTATTAAGAAATTATATTTACTTTTACTTTCCTGCTCATAACAGATATTTGTGAAATAATAATTTTGTTAAAATATTTGGATCATATCTATATCATCTCATTGGGTATATATGTATATATGTATGTATGTATCATTTCCCTCTAAAAACTTACAATAGTTAAAATCCAAAGGCAGCCCCTTTCGGAGGTGTGTAAAAGAAATAGAAAATCTCATTTTTTTTTAAAATAGAAAATAAATATAATTCCCCAAAGCTTTGATGAATGCACTTTTTCAGAACCATTAACACATCTTTTTGGTGTAATGTTAAATGAAATGTGTTTATCAAATAATTTGAGATATTGAGAAAATATTAAAACTGCTCTCCAAGTGTAAAAACGGAAGAGTGAGGAAAGGTTGTTTGAAACCAGGTATTTGATCAAACAATCTAATACAATTTTCTGTAACTCTATTTATTAAACATTTGAATTTGATAATTATTAGATCAATTGTAATATTCAAACTTATCTCATTATCTTGAGGCTATATTTATCCTAATTTACCCACAATATCAACATCAAGGATACTTACATTTTACCCTCTTATTATCGGCAAAATCTTGTGTCTTTTTATTTTCCTTGACAAACTCAAACAGCTCAATTGACCCTACAATAGGAATACAATATTAATAAAACTATCTGTTAACACAGTTAAGGGAAGTGCTGCCATTTCATCAGGTGGTTGTGGGTGAATGTTATACGAACCAGACTATTGGACCCTGAAACTATTAAGTGCAGAATATAAAAAGGACCCTCCATATCAGTGGATTATTTCCATGCTGGACTGTCAGCATCACTATGGGATTGAGAATAGATGACAGTCGAACATGCTGGTTCTGGCAGTGTTTATTTTTATGTCTATTGTATCAGGCTATCTGTAAAGACATTTCAATGTTGAAATTGCTTAAAAAAATATCCCCAATGATAAAATGAAGTTCACAAATCTGTTGCAAAAAAATCTCATCCTAGAAAAACAAACTTTATCTGGTACAAGCAATATAATTTTTCAATGTTTTATGCACAAATAAAGAGAATATTGATGATAACAACATCACATTACCCCTTTGAGATAGGTAAAAAGGCAAGACATTCAAATTATGTCTGAAGGTTACCTTCCAGGAGATAAATATAGTCAACGCCACATGTTACAAAATAAATAAGATTTGTTCTGTGTTTCATATGCTGAGAACACAGAATAAATAAACAACTCTGTTTGAATCTTTGTATAAAAATACAATCAAATATTCCAAGTACTGTACATAGTCGTTTATCTATTTTGTATATTACAAACTGTTTCACAACAGACTTTATGTCTCATGTTGTGGTAGCAAGATAAAAAGAATATTTCAGTCTGAAAGTTTTTTGTGTCATTTATTCAGATTTCAATGACACACCTTTATTCAGGTCCACCATATCTGCCATAACTACTCTCTGGTCCCTAATATACCTATTCCCATTTATTACTTTTCGATATTAACTTTTCCCAGACCTTAATAGGGAACTATTTATTTTTTTCTCATATTCTTTTGCACTTATAATTTTTTGTAAATTTTGCGCATCACAAATTTTGTATACCTGTTGTTGTGTATTGTTTGAAATTTTAGTGCCCTTGGTACAAACCAGTACTGCCACACAGAATAAGACAGAACAATGAAGAGCACAATGAAACTTGCTGATAGCCAACCATGTTCAAATCTCAAATAAAACCCTCAATACAACTGCTGTGCATGCGGAAGTTTCTCTTACACATTGCTTTGCAGCAATAACAGTTCTGTATCTTTGCATATTAATAATGCAGGACATTTTGTGATATTAACATTGATAGATTATGATAGTTGCCGGTTAGATATAGTTACAATAGCCTCTCTTTCATTCAGTATATTGTAAAAAATCATTTCATTTCTGTAAAAGATGTCTCCAAGCATTACTAAATAATTATCTTCAGTTAAGGCTCAGTTGAAAGCTTTAATGTATAAATAATAGCATTTACTGAAAAATGTTGCAAATATTGTGAAATTTTGATGAAGGCTTTGATAATCCAATTATTTAGGTAAATAGTAGCCTTACATTTCAAGAATTGCAGAAAACCTCACCCTAACACATATATAATTGGTATAATTTTAAATGACCAGAAGACTCACCATTGTCCTCCTCTTTCTCATTGTCCTTCTCCCTACCATTGCCATTAAAACCTACAAATTAAATCAACACTTTAACTTAATAACTCTTGGCCTAACTGGTAAAGTCTTATCTAAGATGAATGGAAAATTTATAAAAAAATTCAAAGAAATCAACCCAGTTTCCAAATACCTAACTTTTGTTGCATTATTTTATTTTATTTCTATTGTTTTATTGGTCCCTTTCCACCCCTGGACCAGGGTGCATTCCATGTAGGGCCATCAATTCTTTGTACGCCAGAAAAACAGTTGATTTGTTCATTCCAATTTAATTTCTTTGTTTTTCTTTGCACCAATACCCTTTATGAATTTTCTTTCCACGCCGAAGAACTTCGGGCATAAGTACATGGAATGCACCCTGGACCCTAGATCTTTGGAGGAAAGGCCTATCCCTATCCATTGTCGCATGTAAAGTAATATCTTTCAAAACGAAAGTGCTATTTATTACAGATCTATCTCATTATAATATAAAACTGACAGACAAATTAAAATAAACATATCTACAGCGTTCGGTTGCAACAAGCAGTTGGCGAAATCAATCCGTTGGCAATGTCACAATTTAAAAAACTTTAGGCCACTTCAGTTCAAGACTTATTCCCAGGCTTCCGCACGCTTCGTGGAAAAGGTGCATCAGATATGGAAATAGGTCACCAATTAATATAATTAGGGCACCAAAAGCGGAAATAGGGCATTTTCGCGGAATTATGGCACCAAATACGTGGAAATAGGGAAACCGATGTGGTGATGATGATGATGATGATGATGATGTACTACCTAATAATGAATACTACCTAAAATAAATAGTTAATTGATACTGCTACTCAACACTTTTGTTATAAGTGCATCATAATGAAATCTTTGACAATTTTGATGCATTTACTTTCAAATGACAGAGTTTTAATCTACATACAGATATGAAGATTTGGACAATTCGCTTTGTTAAAAATATATATTTTATGTTCAATTTGTTTGATATTTTATTTGAAATTTTATAAGAACAATATGTTAATTTATTCGTATTAATTTTCTTTAATATGCACATTTTTATGCAGAAGGGCTTATATTGTTCACATCAAAGATAGAAATTACATTTAAAAAAACATTTTGCAGTTGAAACTGTTTTGTTGACACTTTCCTTTCTTTCCAATTTTCTCAGCACTTATCAGGCCAACTTATCAGGCCAACTCAACCTTGTTCAGAGGGCTATTTCATTGACAGACAAAAAATAACCCTGCGCCTCAACTTTTTTGGCGACTTTGTATTAATTTCGTTAATTTATGTGAGTAAGAGTGTAGGAGTGATGACTTGAGATCTTATTTTTTCGTATAAGGCCTGACCCAATGAAAATGCAAAGTAGTGAGGCAGAGGCTCTTTGAAATATCTCTGAGAACAATGTTGAGGACAGTACCATTTGTTGGGAATTCTATAAAACCATATAATTTAATGCTCAATTACATCATGTCCAAAACAAAAGAAAATTGTTTAATTACACACTGAATTACATGGATTGAAAATTTCGGGCTTAAAATTACAAAATGGCCAAAAACAGTAAAATTATTGAATTAAACATTGAATTACACCATGCTTAAAATTTCAAGCTCAATTGCACCATGGTGAAAACAGAAGAAACAGAAGTTAAATTACACACTGAATTACATGATGGACTGAATTTCATGCTGAATTACCACTGTACAATTTCGTGATGAATTATTCTGAACTTTAAATTACATGCTAAATTTCACCATTGCACTACTCTTACAAAAATTGTTGAATTACACCTTCTAAAAATTTAAATCCTAATTAAATTACACTCCACAATTTCAGGTTAAATTACTCCTTGAGTTTCACAAGCGTTTTACCTGTGCATACATTTTCAAGAGGGTAAAAGTTGAAACGTGTAAATATGTTTGGTTACACAAAGATAAGATTTTTAAAAAAATATATAGCATTACAAATATCATTTAGTTTCAGATTCACCACTGGCTATACTTCAAAACACGGGTTGCCAGTACAAGTTTCACATTCAAGAAATTACCTTTTCAAATAAATCAAAAAATGCGTGCAGAATACATTTTACTAATTTTAAGAACCTTTAAA
>JAYJMH010059338.1:0-12447 GCA_036873815.1 Phacellophora camtschatica | reverse complement strand
CCCCCCCCCCCCCCCCCCCCCCCCCCCCCCCCCCCCCCCCCCCCCCCCCCCCCCCCCCCCCCCCCCCCCCCATATTCGAATTGTTACGGTAAGTGCACTTTTTTGTAGATACAATTTTGTTATGCAGCCAGGCCAGGGCGTTAATGAAGCTGGTTGTTTCTGGTAATGTCTTTGAAGCAAATCAATTTTGAAAAAACTACCAGCTTTCCCAAAAAAAGGTAACGGATTTCATTTGCCAAGAATTCTTTCAAATCATTCTGAATTTTCAATGAAAAAATTCATGATTACTGCGAAGAGACTCAGTTTTTAAGTTAAATTATTGATAATTTGCTTGGGAAAAAGTATTGAAAAATAGTATTGTGGGAAAAGAACAGAAATTCTTTTGGATTAAGTACTTGTGCACTTAAGCACTTATGCAGACAGGATAGAACGCCCAGGAACTGTTTCTGAATGACTTCTTTCATATTTAGTAATGTAGTGATTCTCAGCTCAGGATTCGCACGTGACTATGTGATTTGCAATTGGAGTAGATTATTTCACGATTTCGCAGAGTGTGAATTTGTAACAAAACAAAAATTGATAGTTTCGTTTCTTGTAATTTGCTTGGCTACGTTCAAAGGTGCAAAAACCACTCTTTACAGTGATAAATCACATTTAATTGTTCAGGCCTGAATTTTTTTGTTTTACAGAATTCTCCGTTGCTCAACGCGTGGATCACTCATTTGAATTGAAACATTTGAAGGAAATGTTAGCTTATTGTTGATATTTGACTTTGATTGCAGGCTACGACGGTTATCGAGTGCTTCTCTGTGGTAACAAAAACACGGGAAAGTCAACATTTGCCAGAGCTCTTACAAATACTTTATTGAATAGGTATGAAAGAGCTTTATGTGTTCAAGTTTAAGTGCCATGTTTGATTTTTATCGGGTGTCTTTGTCTGGAGATACGATCGTCCTAGTACCAGGATTTTTCTATCAGCAAAAAGTAATTTTTTTTAATAATTGTATACAAATACGTTAGTTTAAATGTTTCTTGTTTGATTTGTTCTTCAGTTTATTGTTCACTATAATTTCTAGAATGTAATAGAACCAGATTCACAGTTGTAAAGCGACAATATTTTTTTTCAGTACAAGTGCAGTTTTCTTTTTGGAATGTGATGTTGGCCAGACTGAGTTCACTCCTCCTGGTGTTGTATCGCTTTCTAAAGTTGAAAAGCCATTGTTTGGTCCGCCGTTTACACATCAGACGAAGCCTGTTGCGTAAGTAGTGATCATTTGACTCATTACGTAATTCTCAGAGTTCGTTTCCACCATAGTTTCGCCACCTTATTCTATCCTCACTTTAGGGGACTTAGGGACCTGTCGTTAAATATGGCGAGGCCTGCAATGTTTTTTTTTTAGAAATTTAGAAATTGTGACTGACAAAGGGTGTCTTTAACTTATTTGGCAGGTGTTAGGGGGGTCTTGAAAATTTGTCATGTCAAATAAATATCTCTTTTATACCCCTTGCCATATTTAATGACCGACCTCTTATCAATATTACAACAAGAAACTGATTTAAATAAACGACAAAAAGTTGTCGCTCTTATCAGAGAGTAGTATATTTCGAAAACTGTGGGAAGTTTATTAAAATTCTCGAATAAAATTCACGAATATTTGACAAAAATGAGAGAAATTATCACTTACAGATTAAAAAATATCCATTTTAGGCCATTTTACTGTAACTTGGAAAAAAATAGTGTTTTCAGATCACTTTTTCTTACTAACGCCGCTTTTATGAAAATTCACAAAACTCCGAAAAAATACTGAAATTCTTGTCCTACTATATCATCATTTTCACTGCCAAAGCCCTTATAAATTTGAAATCTTTACATCACTATATTTTTAACAAACACGCAGGTAGTAACACAAACATTAATCCTTAGCCTAAACAACTTTGTGTGCACAATCTGTTTTTGCAATCAAAAACGCAATATCTGGAATTTTTTAAAGAAGTTTTCGTAAAAGCGTCCTTACTAAGGTGGATTAATGGCCAAATACAGGGTGATAATAAATATGCAGTGCAGAATGCGTTTAATTTTCACAATAAGCATTGCTCGTTTCACGGGATTTTACCCGCAGAAATTCTTCATATTACCTGTTTGCCTCTGTGGGGTACATTCAA
Organism: Phacellophora camtschatica; assembly: GCA_036873815.1. Taxonomy (NCBI): domain Eukaryota; kingdom Metazoa; phylum Cnidaria; class Scyphozoa; order Semaeostomeae; family Ulmaridae; genus Phacellophora; species Phacellophora camtschatica. The sequence continues at coordinate 10,284 of JAYJMH010059338.1, read as the reverse complement.
ATATGATGCGTGTCTGATTGAGTTATTCTTGCGTGTTCTCGCGCTCAGTGAAGCTTGTTCTAATATGTATTATTCCATAGATCATTCTTTTTTGGAAACTCGTCTTCAAAAGATGACCCGTTAATGTACTTCAGATGTATCGAAGAAGCTTTTCAGTTTTACGTGGAGTTTCACCAACAAGATGGTCCACTCATTGTGAATACGCAGGGATGGATGAAAGGTATGTAATTATTGAACACAGGTTTCGTATTTTGCTACGATAATGTGACCTGTGCCGTATATATCGTGTATTTATCGGGTGAATTGAAAAGACACAAATTACAAGATGATACCTCAGGAAGCATGTTAACAAATTGCAACCCCGTGGCCTACCACGAAACCTAGAAACGATATTCACCGAAGTTTATTTTTCTTCTTGTTTGCTTGCTTTCCATTCATTTTGCGGTTTGCAGATGGATGCCCACTCCCAGATTTTTTAAGCTTTGCCATACTCGAACGCATGGTTTCCAAATCTTCGAATCTCTTAGTTTTATTGCTAAAGCCTCTCAATTGAAATAATCCTATTTTCGAAGATTTGCAAATGGGTGATTTTTGGCTTCCACAAACCTTAGGAAGCAATAACATTTCCATATCACTTAAATCATTTCAGCTTTGCTCTTAATTACTTTTGTAGTTATTCAGTGCTTTCTTGTTTTCTTGTTTGACAAAATGGGCACTTTCTTTGATTGATAAGCTGAGGATATATAATCTATGCTAGTCACCACAGTGATCAAATTTCTAACATGACTCGTAGGTCTTTTACCCTGGGTACCACTGATGAAAAAACTTGCGAAGATAACCCAGAAAGGCTAAAAAGGCAGAAATTGCAACCGTTGTAAGAAACGACAGGCTAAACCAAAAGCGTACTTCTATTGTAATTGTTAGCTTATTCTATTTTCTTTTGTAAATAGACTTCACACCTTCAGCACAGCCAAGCTAACCATAATAAATGAAATCATAAAGTTTTGCTGTTTTTGTTTATTTTGATTTGGTTTGAAATCTATTCTTATAAATCGCATATCGTATTATGATGCTCCAAACTGCAGTCTTTTGTTTTGTTAAATAGTCCAGGTTTCTCGAGTGTACTTTCATTTGAAATTTCGTTCTTTTGAAATTTCAGGAATTTTGGTTCACATTTGTTTGGCTGTTTTTTGCTTGCATTTGGTCGCCCCATTTTGTAGGAGTGTTACAAATCTGAAAATAATTTTACTTGGCATGTTTCATAGCCATTATTTACGTCTATTTCTATGAAAATGTTGGTAATTTTTGTTATCATGATGAACACTGTGAATATATTTAAAAGTTTTGAATTTTTACAGATTAATGCCGGGTGACCCAAAAAATCTCCCCGCCGTGTTTACAAAGCTGTGGAGGAGGAGGAGTTATAATTTTGACTATTTTGCTGTTCCTTGAATTTGATATTAGTGCGGCTTCAAGTTATAGTTTGATAATTTTTTTTGCCAAAATCTAACAACTTGTACTCAATGAAGCCAAAAATATAGGATTTCTGCTGCTGCAATCTTCTGAAATTGCTACATTTTGGTTAAGAAAAATCCACAAACTTTAGTTCCAAGGAGATTACTTAGTAGATTTTGGCAAAAAGGTATCAAACTTTAAGTTAAAGCCTCTTGCATCAACATTAAGCAAGAGCATAATTAGAGAAGCTTTGTAAACATGGAGACATTTGTTTGGGCCACCCTGTAATTTTGATGCAGTATGCGAGTGATTGTGAGTGAGTGATTGTATTTAACGTGCCGGCCTGCGAAAGTCTCGAGATGACTTGTTTCCAGCATGGAACACGGGTGAACATGCCGCTTCCGGGCATGGGACCGCTGGCTTAACGTCCCCTCCGAAGGACGAAGAAACGAGCTGGTCAGTTGCCTGGAAGGTTACCCATCCAATTGTTGACCCGCCTAGAGCATGCTTAACTTCAGTGCTCTTCCACTCGCTTCCTATGCAGTTATCAACTTATATAAACATTGTTGTTTTTGCTTCTTAGGCCTTGGTTTGTCTCTTTTGGTGGACGTGATTCGGTTGACGAACCCAACAACAGTGCTGCAATTTAAAAATAATAATGAACGAGAACGAGATTTTTTCCCTCTTAGTGAGGGTTTTGTCAGAACACTACCTGGTTGGGCCTACGAACCCTCTGACGAACTGTAAGTTTTTTTTAGATTAATTTATATCTTTTTGTGCACCAAAATATAATTCTGTTCTGTATGACAATTTTTGGTTGACCGTTGGCATTGAAGAATTCTTCATTCAATCGTCAGTTGATTCGTTTACAGTTAGAAAATAGCCAATCATCTTGCCGTTTTTATAAACATGTGATGAACATTATTTGATGTAATTGGTTTACGTTTATTTTCAAATATCTTAAAATTTTCTAAATTTCTATCTGAATTTCGTCAGTCGATGCCCTTGGCAGAGCATCGGGGAACCATCTTCTTCCAATTACTGCGGTCCTTCATGCATGCAGCTAGTTGCTCTTCGTTGTTCATGTTGGTGTCTTTAGAATATCAACGAAGGTTTTCACTGGGCAGCCTCTCTTGCTTGTTCCATGCTTTGGTCGCTGCATTTGCCTCATGAAAATATGACGTTTTACGCTGCTTGGCTATGGGCCCAACGTCTTTTCCAGGGGGAAAGGTTTGCAAGCACACGGGCCTATTAAACATATAATAAGAATATAATATTTGAACCAGCCCCTGTGAGTTCGTTTACATTTTGAAATTAGCCAATGAAATCACATAATTTTTATCACACGTTTATGAATGCTGCAAATTGGTTGGCTAGTTACAAAATTTGTGCTAATCAACTGGCGAGTGACAACTGACAAGTACATGCTTTGTTGCAAATGTTCATGAACAGGTGCACAAGTTCGCGATTATGCTCTTGCTGGGAAATGCTTGACATAATTTTTTGTTTGATGTTCGAAATCACTGAAATCTATTTGCAAAAAAATATAAGGTCATTAAGATCTTCAAACAGCACTGTTTAAGCAATATAATAATTAAATATATGATTTTCTTAATCTAAAGTCTGAACACAGCTGTAATTAAAAATAGTTTGTTGAGCGTTTTTGCTGCTTAAATATTTATGAAGCGTGGGACGCGTTGCACAACTCTGAAGTTTAGGCTTAAATCGGTTTGAATATGTATTCGCTAACCAAGAACCTTTTCTTTTCTTTCGTTACATGTGTTTTACCCAGGCTACTAGAGAATTGTCGCCCTGAATGGAACGTTGCCCTGAAGTGAACGCCTTTGTATTTTTGATAATCTTTTGAAATTTGAGAGAGCTGTATGTTCTAACTTTGTATGTTCTAAGGATTAATCGTTCCCACGACATCTTGACAATTAACTGATGGCAAAAATAAGGTGTCTCGTTTCATGGCGACGTTCCACCCAGGGCGACGCTGCTCCAGACAAGATAACCTGTTGTTCTCCATTTCAGAGCATTTACAATCTTCAACCTAAAATTGAAGCAGAAACACAGATTATATTTTGTTTAAACATGTCCTACACTCATGATAGAAACATGTCAATCATTTTAGAAATTTCCATCAGTTTTCTGGATCACCTTTCAGTACATATTTGAGTGTACACATTCTTTTTCCGTATTTTTGGGTATTGGAATGATTTGTAACTATTAGTTGACGTGTCATTATGCTATCAAGTTATGAAGTGCCTATTATCCGTAAAGAAAATCTTCCCGTATTCGTAACATTTGTGTTTCTTTTCTTCGTGATTTTCTTGCAATGCATGTCTGATGATAATGTATATTTTCGTTTTAAACTATTTTTAGAAGTATTATTTGGTTATTTTTAACATCGGCACAGCATTGAGTAGCGAAACTCGACTGCACGCAGGCTAGCATTGAGCGAATTTTAATGTTTTGTTGATGCTCGTGGTGGTAGAAAGAAAAGTATATTTTCCTTGCTTGTGCAAAATACGGTTAATCACCAACCTCGAACCCAGGGCTATTTCATTCGGAAGAAATTGTGCGTGAGCCTCATCGAAAAAAAAATCACTTTTCGAATTCTACTATGCCTGTTCGTTTTTCATATTCGGATTTTGCAATCTCTCGAGACTCGAATGTTGATTTCCATGCTTACTGTTTCTCATAAGCCAATGAAAACGCATAACAGCCAGGTGGGTACCAGGAGTATTGTATGAACTAGCCCTGAGTACGAGGTTGCTTAATCACCCTTCAGTCAGAAAATATTAATGTACAGTTTCGTATACTTACAGAGAGATGATGAACTCAACGACACAATACTGCATTGTTCCTGCAGCAGTAATTGGTTCAAACAAACACCAGTAATTATGCAGTTTTTTTTTATATTTTTGGATTTTTTTGTTTTGACAGCTTAAATTGAGCCATAGGTATACTTTGCACATAAAATCAGTGGGTGTCATGTTTGGTGTGAAAACAAGATAACTGTGTACGCAACAGACTCGTTGTAGCTAAAAATGGCTATTTTATGAACAATGGGTATTGAACAATGGTTATTGTGAGACATGTAGAGAAGAATGGCTATTGTTGGCTAAACAATAGAATATTTAAAGAAACAACAGAAAAACATGAAACGCTCTCATCTCACAACCAGACAGGTTGGGATATTCGTCTCGAATGGGAAATGTTTTCTAAATTCGTCTCGAATGGGGAAACTGGGGAAAAAATACACGTTCACCGTCTCTTGGGAAGTCTACTACACCCCCAAAAAATTATGATATGTTCATACAATCTTCAGCATGCATATCCTTGCGTTGTGTAAATATGGACAAGTTCGGCATGTAATTAATCCGAACATCAGTATAACCACGATAATCCCATTCTATTCTTCCCTTAGCAGATGTAGATAGCACAACAAATTCAAATTATAAGTTTGTTTCCAAGTATAATTTGATTATCACATATTATTATTATCCCATTACGATTATAATGTTAATTGAATGTGTCCATATTATTATTTAATACTTCGAAATGTCAATAATTATACTCCTCCGTTAGGGTTTTCCTCCGTTGGGGTTTTACTTTCTTTTAAGGTTTTTATCGGTTTACTGATAAAAAGAGAGACTTCAGTCAAGTCCACCTACATCCTTATTGTTGTACGTAGATTAGTTGTTGTATTCTATGAAAAAAGTTGACTGATTGATTGGTAGATTGTCAGTTAGTTTGACTCGATCATCGATTGAGGCACACGATTTTACTTACAATCCAATTGATTTTTTAACCAATCAAAATAGTGAAATCTCTGTAGTTGTGTCTTGAACGCTGGCTCGTGTTGTTTGCCGACTTTAACCAAGTTTGAAACAATATTTGTTATCAGTGAATAGAAGATACGGAACACTTCTTTCTTTCTGCACTGCTTTGCATTTTATAGTAAAAAACGCACTCTTCTCGACAGCATAAACGAAATGTTAATATCATATGGTCTAACAATTCTTTCTAAAAGAAGTCTCCTCGAAATTATTATGTATGGCCATTATGGAAATTATTATGTATGTCAAATACTAATGCCCCTAAATCTACTTTGAAATATATACATACTACAGAGCGCTTTCGATCGTTTTCACCTCCAACCCCTATGCGAACAATCGCCGTAATGTTATCGTATCTTGCAATTTCTTTTTATTTGTTAACTCTTACCTTTGTAACTTGCTAATTGTTTCTTGTAAAGGTTGGTTTACACGATCATATCCTGCGGGTATTATTCCTTTTTCAATCCGAACAACTGAAAGGAACCATGTTTCTCATTTGTTTCACAGTGTTTTACAATGTATTTGCATGGGTCCTATCTCGTAGATCAGCCTAAGGCCACATCATGTTGCTATGTACAGACATGCTCCCTGTGGTATCGTTATTCGTAAGCTGTGTTAGTTATGTAAATTATTAGCATTTGAATGAAAAACATATTGTTAGTTTAAAAAAAATAATATTCTTAATTATTTCTTGATGAATTGTTAGTTTTTTTAAACTACAATTAAATGTTTATTTTGTTTTTCAGTCAATTTAAGGCCATTGATTACCGACGTTTGTCTATGCTGTCGTACTTTGGCGATCTTTTCTACCGAACAAGCCTCGATTCGGAGTCAGTATGTACGATAGAGAGGCCTATTAACTGCCTTGTTCCAAGAATCGTGTACTGGAAAGATGTTGCTGTTCATGTTGTCCATTGCAAGGTATGTTCAAGTTTCAAGTTCAAGTTGATAATTTCTTCCAAAATTCTAAAATGCATAAACAATACTAAACAACAACTAATACAATATATTTCAAATACACAATATACTTAAACAACAAAAGTTAAATAAATGATAAACTGTATCAAGGAATTCTGGAATTAAGGAGGAGCTCTCAACATCAGTAAACTAATCGAGAGAGAGGCCCCTTGCCTAAATCAACTACTTTAAAAAATTTTAGATAAAAAGGCAAGAAAACCAGAGTGCCAACCTCAACAGCAACAATAAACTAATCGAGAGAGATCCACATCTTTCTCCCCCCTTAATTTAAAGGTTTGTGTGAAAGTTTTTTATTTGTTGTATTACATCAATAAGTAAGTTCTGTTTTGGTCCAGCCCGGCTGATTAGACTGTGTTATCATGATGGAATGATTCTTAGCTTATGCTGTTTTCTTTTCGGTAAAGCGTTTTCATTCCGGTAGAGCGGTTTTGTTCCGGTAAAGTGGTTTTGTTCCGGTAAAGTGGTTTTGTTCCGGTAAAGTGGTTTTGTTCCGGTAAAGTGGTTTTGTTCCGGTAAATGGTTAACCTAGTTGCTCACTGTACTGGTGATTCAAAATTGTCCCTATGTTTTCAAAGCTACCATGGAGGATATTTAATTTTAATAATTTAATTTTGCTATTCTACTAAGTAATCCTTGAGCTATACTGAAAGGAAAATTGTCGTTTAATGGCTTTCTCAAAGTCATAAGGTAATATTTTCAGCAGATTGCAGCAGCATAAATCCTTTATTTTTGGTTTCATCGTGTTTCATCAAAACTAAAAATCTTTTGCGACAGCTTTGCAATCATTTTTTGAGCCACTCTCTACAGACTTTTGAGCCACTCTGTACCACGTTGTTTGTTATGATTTAGTAGGCTGCGTTGAAAGTTGCAAAACTGCACTCAAAGATTGCAAATCATTTTGTCGTCTTCAAACCCATAGTTTATTTTGAGTGTAGTTTTCTCTTCAAGTGTTACCGTCTTGTCGCGAAAGTGTAATTTAACGAGCAGTTGCACATTTTTCCTTGCTTCTTTTTGAGGAAGTTCTTCTTTTCCTTTCTGTGAATGCGAGCACCTGTTGTTTCGAAACTTAAATCTGTTCGAAGATATTTTTCGTCGTTCAAATGAACTTTTTTCTTGCAGAAATTTATGACCAATTCCGTCAGAAGCTGTTCAAGTTTAGGGGCTTATTGTTCTCAGAACGATAGAGAAGGTTTAATTAATTGATTGTTTTAAATCACTTTTGCATTTGGAATTATTGGGTAGCCACCCGCATATAAGAACTGTTTTAGAATGATCCACCGGCTGAAATACTTTCATTCACTTTACTCAGGATCACAAAAGTATTATTTAAGTCTTGAAGACATCATTGGAGATAGTAAATTGTATTTTGACAAAGACAGCTGGAGATAGTAAATTAACCACAGTCTAAACATTTGCTTGTCATTGAAAACATTTCTTGCTTGCGCTTCGTAGCTTTGATTTTTGAATCTCCACATATGTTTGCATTCACAGATAGGAAAAGAAAACTAAGTCAAAAACGAGCACGGAAAAGTGTGCTCATTAAATTACACTGCTCAGTAAATTAAACTGCTTTATTCGAATAATAGCAAAAGTCTTTGCGGAAAGCACAAAAAGTGGCGCAACATACTTCAATCAAACAACTTATATGGCGCAAAACAATCGCTGCTTTAGCCATATTCAACTTGCTGTGTTTTTTAATTTAATGTGGGACTAAGAAAACCAAAACAGCAGTAGAGCCTTTTTTGAGTGGTGGAGGTGCATACGATCCAATATTTTACTTTTTAATAATTTATTAATAATAAGTGCACACGATCCAATACAATCCAATAATTCAATGAATTTTGGATAAAATGTTGGATTAACCAGGCCTTTACTGAAAATTGGCCTTAAAGGTAGTTTTATACAAGTCAAAAAATATATGTTAACTTAGATCGTAATATAGAGATCCTACATTTTGATGAACTTGTGACTCGGTAATATCATATATACATGCTTTTCAAGTTTCTATTTTTAACAGGCTGGCAAACTGCTTTTCGTGTTTTTGACTCAAAACCTTTGAACAAACAAATGTTTTTAAACCCAAACACCAATTCTCATATTTGCAATGTCATTTGGGATGCCAATTGTGAAATTTATACCCCATTCCCAGAGTTTTAAGCTTTAAAATGGCCCAAAACTACTGTGGCACATTCCCGTGTGACCAGGGAGTTAAGTATCCCTCCCCCCTAGAAGGGGGGAAACTGATGCTTTTGTATAAAGAATCTAACGTAAAAGAGTGAAAGTTTCCTCTTTTAAATCAAAGATTAGTAGTTATATTTTTTGTAATTATTTTTTATTTTGTTTGCAGATTTTACCAAACCTGATTCTTGGTTGCTTGAACTTTTCAGTAGTCTCACTAGCCGTTGTTCATCCAAGTGTTGTATGTTGTTCTCTTCTTATTTCCCATTATACTTCTTTTTGTTGTCATAGATACCAAAGACTGTTTAAATTTTGTTATTTTGAAAACGTCATGTATACGCCTCTTTTATTTGTGAGAAATATCGCAGAGGCAATGACACGTACCACGACTCACATATGTATGACAACTATATGCTACGTACCACTATTCACGTACCATTACTCACGTACCACTACTCACGTACCACTACTCATGTACCACTACTCACATTTTCAGACATCTTTTTTATACACGCAATACAGCAATAGGAAATAAAATAAACAATGATTTCTGTTGGAACTTGGCTGAATCGTAAGATTTTAAGTTAATTTAAGAAACATAATTTATTTCCAGCCCATGTTTTGACATTAAAGCAACACATTTGCTTTTATGGCGACTTGGGAGTTTAAAATATGAAAAGATTTGCTGAGCAAACTTCCAAGTTGGTAAAAAAGCAAGCAGGTCAAAACTTGGACTGGAAATGAATGGCATTCGCTCAAATTGACAGGTGATAGTGATAGTAGTGGCAAATGATACCCCCAAACCCTACGTTTGCTCTTCGGACATCTTTTTGAGTACAATCTGAGATTTCTGGTCTCACGGATTTTGAGCCACATTTTGACCCTTACCATCTTTCATTGATACATTGTCATCTCTTGAAATAAATTCAAAGTTAAGAAACCTGCCAGATCTTAATGATTATGACATCGACGACAATATAAAATTTGAAATTAACTCTGAGTATACAACTATTCTAGAATTACCGTTTGTCCTAAAAAGGCTACGGATTTGTTTGATTCTAGAGATGAAAATATTGCCTAAAATGCTACAAAATGTTGTTGCTGTTACTCATTGATTGTTAACTTAATATAAGATACCTCGTTTGACATTTTTTGTACCTTGTGAACTGAGGTATTAATTTTCAAAATTGATTTTGCAAAATGGCCTAAAGGAGAAATACACTCTTCCTACGGACATCCTAAATATCAAATTGCCAGTTTTAGTAATCACATTTCTACAATGCCATTTCTACAATATCTACTGAGAATTTTGTTTATAATTTCTTCTGAACACATGTGGTTACATAAGCCTTTGGCCTTCATTTCTCTTATCACTTAATTATTATTATTTTTATTATTATTATCACAATCGGTTGGCTTGCCCTTTTCATTGTTATACTTTTGGTGGAAATTTGGAATGTTTTTTGTGGACTCGTTTATGATTTCTCATTAGACATATTTTGTTATTGCAGATAGTGGAATTGCCTGAAACTGTTTTGCCAGATGGACCAAAGTTCTTGCGCGAAAACCCTGTAGGCTTGCATATTGGTTTTGGTAAGTAGACCTCGGTAAAATATTTTATTTTTGCTCAGTGCAAAATGTTCATCACTGACCTAAATTTTATGTTTTAATTTATGTATCCTCTGTGTAAGTTTGGCTTTCTTCACAGAATAAGAGAATGCTAAAGCCCCGGCCAAATGACTAGACTTTTCACTAGATCTTTCACTATACATTCAACCAAAAGTCCTGTGGTGTATAGCAAAAGTCTTGTGGTGTATAGAAGGGGTGG
>JAYJMH010059327.1:0-12449 GCA_036873815.1 Phacellophora camtschatica | reverse complement strand
CGAGGAATTTCAATATTGTGTGATCGAAAAAGTTCTTTCCTTTTCGCACTGAGGCTTGTAAATTTGCTAAAAGCACTAACATTTGCAAAAAAGACCTTGACAGTTGATATTGCAGATGAAGATTGGCACAATACTAAATTCAATCTGTGAGCTGCACAGTGGAAAAAGAATGCAAATTGATACTCCTCACGAACAAGAGCTTGAACGCCTGCAATATGGCCAGACATAACAGAAGCACCATCATATGGCTGCATAATTAATTTTCCTTCAAAGAATCCTCATACTTGTTGAGGCTAAATTTCACAATGGCACTAATGGTAGGTGCAGATCTATTAGAACTGAGGTCAAAAAATTTCAAAAAACGCTCAACAACTTCACCCTCTCTATCCAGTCGAATGATCAGTAGTCTCATCAACCTGAATGCTTAAAAATGAGCACTCTTTGATTTCCTTTTCAACGTGATCCTGGATAATAGAGTCGATGCATACAATCAGGTCATTTTGAATGTCTGATGAAACACCAGTGAAATAAAAACCAGTGTGATCCCCTTCATGATCTGCCAATCTTCCATGAAAACGACGTTTAAAGACCGAATCAAATTTGGATAAACACTCCAAAAGCTCTCTGTAATTTCCTTTATTGAGACTTTTAAGTGATTCGTCATGGCCCCTGAATGCCAACTCCTGCTTGCCTTAATAAAGCACAGCCTCTGAAATGGTTTTGAGCATCTCTCTGTTCTGTCTCACCTGCTCATAATGGCGCTCCACATCCTCTCTCCTGACTCTTGAAAACAACACATCATCCCTGTCAGTTAAATCAAAGGTCTTCCACTTCTTGAAAGCTTCCATGTGGCAGTTGGCCTTCTCGTGTTTTCGGCAGTCCGATAAAAAGCTGCGCACGTCGCAGTAGCCATTTACTGTCCATGTTTTTGACTTTCCTGGAACGAACGGCAAACATGGCCAGCAGAAAAGACGCTGTAGATCTTCACTCCCACAAAGCTATTCCTCCCTGACGTACCATTCTTCCTGAAACACTCGGTTACAGGTTTTCAAATTCAATTTTAGCACAGGCCTATGGTGCTGCACTATTTCCTTCTGGTCACTGACATTCCTTGCACCAAAAGATTCTATCAGTAATTGAGAAACGATATCTCGATCAGCAACAATTTCCCGAGCATACAGTTGAGCCATTTTCCAAAAGTGTAAATTTCGGGAATAGGCCTAAACACACACCAGTCACAGCGAATTTCACACAATGACACAGGGGATAAGGGCACTCCTGCCTTTGAAAGAAAGCAGGAGTTGATGGTTAATATTTCTGCAGTGGGCACCCAGTTAGAAAGATTCAGCGAATCAAATAACTTCATTGCTCATTAATTCAGCCAGGTTATGATTCTTATGTTCTCTAGGTTCTAGCAAAATTGAGAGTAGAACCTTCATTGTTCTTTTCCATTATGAGGCAGGACTAAATGCAAAGGCGTGTGGGAAGGTTTCTTTGTGAGGCAGGACTAAACCACAGGGCGTGATGAAAAATCTGTGAAAAAATCACAGAACATTTAGGCGTGATGTCCTATTGACCTCCTGTGGCAAGAACTGACCACGTAGGGGGTGTATTTTTGCATTTAAAAAAGCAATGAGCACCAGCAGCATTATTTTTACGAAAAAAAATAATAATTTTTGTAATTTTCAAATTTGTAATCTTTGAAAATTCTTAGTCCTGCCGGGCAGGACCTCTAGCTTCGCCACTGAGAACCAGTCGGTCCATCATGCACAAATATTTCTTCTTCTCCGTCTTTTTTAATTTGCAGTCGACCACAGCAGTCTAGTCAAGTCTTGCCAACAAAGAAAACTCCGGAATGACAGCTCCAGTTCGGAAATTCTTCCTTGGCCAGCCAAAATTTTTCAATTAGCAAATGAAATGGCGTTATTTGCCTGGATTTTCCTTTCTCGTCTTCTGATTGGTGTTACAAAAAGTTGTAACAACAGCCCAGAAATTTACTTCAAAAGATACCAGGCCCTTGATGAGGGCTTTTTCTCCGCATCTCCTCCGCAGTAGCGAAACTAAGGGCGTGGTGTAGTCAGGCAAAGGTAGAACATGTTGAAAAACTCTTTCACAGCTGGTTGTCGTGATAGTTAGCCATCCCTCCCTCGGTTTCTGGTTCAAAATGACACTATAATAATGCTTGCTCATTTTATTTTGACACGTGAATGCACAATGACTTCATTAAAATATGTGAACAGGACGAGCTGGAAAAGGAGAAGTTGCAGCTATTTCAAATTCGGGAAAAGTCTGGAAAAATGTAGCTTTGTCGTATCGCTTATATTCTTCATTTAGATTTTCATTCTATGTAGTACGTATTTGACTTTGCCAATGTGAAGATTGTACTAGTTTCACATTGTTTGATTGCGTTTATCAACAAAAAATATGACAAGTGTCTTTTGCCATCAAGAAAGGCACACAGAAATAAAATAAATTGTCAGGTAAATAATTTGGATTTTTGGTGACGTCATCGAATTAAGATCGGCGATGAATTACGATGAGTTAAAACTGACGAAAACCGGGTTGTCTCAAGCATCGAAGACCATCGCCAATCATCGCCGATGTTGAATAGATTCACGCAGTATTTCTGCGATTACACACAAATATGGAGCTGGATCTAAAGTACACGGAGTACCCAAAAATATAGGTTCTTTTACGCAGGTGTCCAACCGTACGACTCATAGCAAAAAAACAGCATCTGCCTAGAACAACGTTAAATGTATTTTATGTTAATACAAAAAGCGAGAAGGAAGCGCTCTCGTTCTCACTATAATCGTTATAGAATAAAGCAAACACCTCTGTTAAAAACGGGGAATTAGTGAGAACAAAAAAATAAATCATATTCTAATCATCCTAATACATTGATAATGATTCAACAAACATCAAATGTGATTAGCAACGATACTGTATAAAATCTAAGAAAACAAGTGTTGATAATTACGAATGTCGAAAATACAATCTGTAAATTGTTCTGTACATGTTATCAAATAGTCTCTCCGTTATTTACTGTTTCAATGCTTAGAACAAAAGTCAATACTCAATAAAGTAAAGTTTCTAGGTGTGGGCTTTGAATACAATGAATACAACCCTGATATATATTCAAAATTCTACAACTTTTGTTGATGTCAAGTATTTCCAGATCAAAACAATAACATTTTTGAAATATTTGGCAAAAAACTATAATTTATGTTTGAGATCTTCGCATCTCGGAAAAGTAATGCCTGGTTTTGATATTACCACGAAAATCGGTCACCGGCTATCTCCACTATGGCCTATGGCCAGGGATTCGTAGCTCCACTATGGCCTGTGGCCAGCGATAAATAAAAACACGAAAACCCATAGCAAGCTGTGCCCAACCAAATCGAAACGAGTGGAGGAGTTTTGGGCAAAGAGTTCGCTGTGTGATTGCGTTGCCAATTCTTACCACACATGGGAGCTGGTCTTAATCATCCAGTAAGCTGGGGTTGGCTAAACCATCTGTTTAGATAAGGCATCACGAATGGGCTTAAACTTTAAATAATAACAAAATTCCTATAAGTAACTGTGCGAATTTACACACGCCCAGGATAGTCGTGTGCTTTGCTGAAACCTGAGCATAAAAATATATATCATAGAAACGCTCCAGCCTGAGAGGGCTGACTTTACCAAAATAACATGTTGCTAGATGTAAACTGGCTACAAAACCTAACGCAAGAAGCTGCGTTTTCCCCATTAGACAGAAGCATAGCCAGCCCGGGCTCATATAAACAGCATTATGTTCGTAATTTCGAATTAAGTTATCTAGGTCGCTAAACATATACAGAAAATCTGTAACCGTTTAGCGTTTGCTTTATAAATGTTTGAAAATAAACCTTCTACTTTTCCCAAACAAAAAAAACTCTCGTTCTTGAAGATAACGGCCTACAAGATAATGAATGTAAAACAGCTAGGCAACCAGAAATTCATTTACCTCGGATGTCAAACAACAAACTATTTGACAGGTTAACATAAAACGAAAAATACGAATAAAAAAAATAACAATAAAAAGGAAGTTTTAAATCAGTAAAAGATGTTTTAAGATTTTAAAAATAATGATCGTCTCGTGTCCGCCTTCAAGTTAAAAACCAAATTGGCTTAGTTATGCACACGCCGTAAAAACTCAAAAAGCCACTGAGGGCTTATTGAAAACTCGGTCCTCTAGAGGGACGGCTTAATCCAGAGTGATGCCCTTTGTATACATGACTTCCTATGTTAAAGACATTAATTTCTTTCCATATTACTTTTATATCAAAGGCATTTCGAGAAACATCCCTCCACGTGACATTGTCGCTATAATTAAGTATACTTCTTTCACTTTTTCAGCTTATTTAAAAAACAAACAAACAAAAATTATCTATTTCACGTCATATATTTGAAAGCACAACAACCTTTATTCCTTAAACTCAAATTCCGTATTTTCCCCTGTCGTACTCGCCATTGAACTCTTCCTGGATCAAAATCTTCTTAACTTTAAAAAAGCAAGAAGTTAATTGCAGTAAACACCATTTGCAATTTACAGCAACCTGGGAATGGAAGATTGCCCAAATGCTTAGAGAAAGCAAAACATAACCATGTCCAGAAAAATAATACAACAAAAAGCCAATAAAATTCCGGATAAAACGTGGGCAGAAACTTCACTGGGCCATTTTAAGAAGCAAAAATTAAAACAATACTCTAATTTTGGATCATTAATTTTGGAATTTTAAAACCGGTTTAAGTTTATTTATGAAGTCCAGTTCGCCTTTTATTATAAGCTTCAATTTTCAAACATTGACAATTACCAACAACTTGGTTCAAATTAACTTTCAAAGGAATTGTATTTCATTTTTGTGTTATCTAAACTTGTCCTTTAAGATTTTGAAAGTCATACCTTCTTGTATCATCAATTTACTGATGAACACCATCTTCTTGGCGAATTGCTAGATTCTTTGATGCCTGTAACTTCACGGTAATCTGGATGCATTCAATTGTACGTAATTTCTGAGTCAGAACGGTATTTGTCAGTCATCGTTTTGACGAGTCTGTTGTTGGATGGTTTATGTCTCATTGGCAAAAAAGGGCCAAGGTCAGCACTATCATTTCTTACGTCGAACGGCCTTCCTTATCACCCGGTTACTTGCAGCCATTGGTGTTGTTCCAGACGAAAATATGCTGCCACTGGTGGTGTTTGTGTTGTTGCTGAAACTGAATCCACCACTTGCAGACGTGTTGTTGGTGAAATTAAACCCTCCAGAAAATGGTGACTGCGTTGAGGCACTTGTTCCAAAAAGATTAACATTGGCATCAGCGTTATTGAGCTTGAAAGCACCCTTGCTTTCATTATCACTTGAAGCAAATACGAAAGGCTTTGCTTTCTCTTGTGAATCACTGGATACAGCATCCGTAAAAAGTTTCACACTAGGTGTCGGTGTAGTGCCAAAACTAAATCCACCAGAAAAACCTTTTTGTTCATGATTGTTACCAAATAAATTAGAACTTATATCATTAGGAACATTTACACCAGCACTCGATGAAGCATTAACCCCACCAAAAACGCTATTAACTGAATTATCCTTAGTTTGTGCAATAAACAATGTTCCTTTATCACCACCAAATAGAGTAGATTTCATCTCTGAAGAAGAATTAGTAAATTTGAAACTAGATGCGGGCGTTACAAAACTATTGTTGGCGATGTTGTCTGCAGTCTCAAAACTATTACCAATCGGCTTTGTCTGCCTGAACAATTGCCCACTGGGGATAACGGGCATTGTGGGTTCAGATGTAAATTGAAGGGGTTTCTCTCCGTCGCTACTATTCTCTTTATTTCCTTCAGGACCAGGAAACAGAGAATGGATCTTTGTGTCACTTTTACCGAAGCTAAATTGTGTTGAGAGGCCATGCAACGCAGAAGCTTCCATTTTGCCAAAACCGGTCGAGAATCCAGTTGCTTGATTTGGCTGTGTTGGCTTTGTCGCTGGATTTGTAGCAAAAACGTTGACATTTCCAAATGGAGACTCTGTACTTGTCTCAGATACGGGTGTTGGCACTGAAAATTGAAATCCAAGTGCTGGTTTATCAGTGAATAAATTAGTGCCTTCTTTAGAACGTTTGTCATTAAAAACAAATGGATTTTCCTTTCTCTTTGCAGATTCTTCATTTGGCAATCCAGAAGTCAAGCCAGGCTTGCAGTTAATATTTGGCACATAGCCTGTTATAGGCCCATTTGCCATGGAAAAATTTGACGTTTCTAGTTTGGTCTTTGCCAATTCCCTATTATCAGAGGGTGGCGCAACTTTTTCAATTGCTGGGATTTTCAAGAAGCCTACCTGTGCAGCGTGTGCAATTGATGTTATCCCAAGTGACGTTGCTTGTCCTTCTGATTCGCCCCTCTCTAATTCTTTGGATTTCTCACAGGAAGAAAATTCTGTCATTAAAGTTGCACTAGAAATAAACTTGTTATTATTTTCCTCTGTCTTTGTCTCGCACGCGTTATCATGGTCAGTGCTTAGCTTTTTGTCTCCCAATTTTGCTTGCAATGGCGCACCAAAACTAAATCCAACATTGCCCCCTAAGTTTGATCTATTATTTCCTCCAGTACCTCCAAAGACAAAGTTTTTGTTCTTTGAGTCAGACTCTATATTACTGCTGCTCGTCCCAAACTTTGGTTGACTTGTACTTGTACTGATGGACTTTAGTCCCCCAGAACTACCAAAAGAAATGGCACTGCCAGATGCACTTTTCGCTGCACCAAATATTCCACTATTGCTCGATCCTGATAATCCAAAAGTAGACAATGTAAGTGAATTAGATGTCATAGCTGTGCTTGCTCCTCGCTTAATAGCAGAGCAAGAAACGCATGCAGAAGCTTGCCCGTTATTTTGAACCATGCACGTGTCACATTCCCATGAATGTTCAGTGGGTGAGAATTTCTTTTTTAATTCTGACCCAAAAACTGTTGTTTTACTTGCAGATGAAGAGACTGGTATTTTAGCTCCGCAAGCAATACACTCCTTTTCGTCTTCGTTATTTCTGATCATGCATTCCGTGCATTCCCATGAATTGGCCACTGCACCAAATTTGATTCTAAGAGCATCACCGTCACCAGCAAGAACACTATCTTTGGACCCACGCATGGGTTTTTGGGCAGAACATGCTATGCATGTACTTTTATCGTTCTTGTTCAGTACCATACATACTTCGCATTCCCACTCTTCTTGCATAAGTTTAGATTTACTTCCAAAATATGTTAAAGACGGTTGCTTTGGAGCAGACTGTCCCTGCTTGTTAGTCTGGCAAGCCACACAAGAGTCCCTTTCGGAATCATTCATAACCATACACGAAGGACATTCCCAAGACCCAGCTGGTGGTTTGAATTTACTGGCTAAAGTGTCAGTCTTAGCGGCCTCCAAGGAACAAACATTCTGAATTGATTTTTTAGAATTACAAGCAATGCAAGAAGTATTATCTAATGAATTAATCACCATACACGCATCACACTCCCATCCTGGTTGTCTATTACTCCAATTGTTTTCTTCTATTTTAGCTAGACTTGTTTCAAGATGTTTTTGGTTATCTTCCCGCAAACCTATGGTAACATCAGCGTCCTTAGAAACTGGTTTACTGAACTCAAAGTTATTTACCGTTAGGTTTCCGCAAAAATGTCCTTTATCTGTTGCTATTTTTTCAGGTTGGGAAAAAGCAAATAGTCCTGGGCTAGATTTCGAATAAGTAATTGATCCTGTGGTTGATTCTGAACTGACTTTAACACCCGGTTTGAAACTGTCTAAAAACTCCGTCTTTTCTGACAAATTTTTCCCAACTGCACTCTTGCTGGTAGAACCAAAGCTGATTTTGGGCAAACTTGTAACAAGTAACGGCGCAGGATTTCTGATTTCAGGAAGCGTATTGACAATAGGATCCTCCTCAACCTGAGAACCAACTGCAGGAAAGTGTGAAGATTGCCTTTGGCGTTTCATTTTGCCGCCTGCCTTCACATCATTGTCAGGAGAAAAAGCAGTCGGAAGTCCACATGATTTGAAGGTACTTAAAGGGGCACTTGGTCTGATGTCACCTGTTCCAAATCTATTTCCAAAATTAAAAGGTGTGCTAGTTTTCTCTGTTCCTTGAATATTAATAGTTCTAGGAGTGGTTAATAAACTCGTTGGTGGCCTATTAGAAGGCAGGGATGACTTACTGGACGATTGCAAACAATCTGTTCTCTTTTTTAAAGGATTGAATAAAACAAAGGAAGGGGAACTTGGTAACTTAGATGCATCTTTAACAGGAGAAGACATCTTCTCCAATGCACCTAAGATCTTTCTTGCCGTATCGCTAGTAAGAGCTCCAATTCTAGCTGCTCTTATTGACTTAGGTCTAATGTTTGCCTTTTTTGCCTGGACAGCCGATGCCACTGGAGAAACTCTCCGTCGTTTGATACTTCTAGCCTGGAAAGAAGATGCACCTCCAAACGAAGTCCTCCCCGAGTAAAATAAAGAAGATGAGCCACAGGGTATCAAAGGACTTGATGATACAAAACTGGAAACTTTAAAAGATGGCTTGTTACTTGATGTATAGAATTTTTGGGGTACTCCATAAGGTTTCTCTTCAAGAGAAAACTTATGCTTTGTAAGTGAAAATTTGCTTTCTTTCCTGTCACATGCATCATCATCCTCATCATCAATAACACTAAGAAGATTTGTCATTGTTTCTCCTCGTGGTTTCACGGTAAGTTTATCAAATTCTTGCCTCACATTGCTTCTAACACTTTCTTGATTAAAACACGATGATCCTTCCTGTGGGTCCATAGCTTCAGAACTCAAAATCGTGAAAGGTGACAAATTTCTTACAAGTGGTGTTGATGTCCTATTGCTCAAGACGTCACCTTGGTCAACGTGATTGGCTGTTAAAATCTTTGTATCACGTTTTGGTTGCAAGGAATCTGATCTATTATCACAAATATCTTCATCTGAATCAGTCTGGTCTTGCACTTCCTAAAGAATAAAAATCGTCAATAATTGATGAGTAACTGGAAACGAATGTAAAACAGTTTTAGAAACTGAGACAACTTGTAATTTGGTAAAACATGTATATCCTTTACAAAATATAATATTTGTGTAGAATCTGTGCAATATTAAAAAATAGGCGCCAATTTTGAGCAAACGACAAAGAAATTTTGACAAATTCTCAAAGCAGTTTTTAGCAGGAACATAGTCCTTTATTTAAACTTCAAGGAAAGAATTAATTATAAATCCCATTTTCAGAAAAATAGTCAATGTCGTTGCTTTAAATACTTTAAATACACTTTGTTTACCGGTATCAAAATTTATCAGAGAACTGAGATAGCAGATACTGACGTGAAGAAAGATTGCAGCAAGACGACTTCTTTACTTTAAAGAGCAAACAAGTTTATATTGATTTTATACAATATTGCAATTCACTTTGGAAAAACTTCATTTTGCAAAAGATTTCTTAAAATAACAAAATTTCAAGAGCTTTTCTTAGATAAAGCATGCAAATTTGGGATCTTTAAGGTAAACAACTTATAATAATTTATCACCAATCTAACTTTTTGCTGCGAATCGTAGCCGGTGTTGTCTAGAAGTTAACACAATTTTCTCTATGAATGAATGAAAGTAAAATCTAGAATGTTGATGCCTTTATCGGTCGTTGCTTTGATATGCAAAATTTGTTTATTAGGTTTTTGGACACTTTGGGATATCACTTTTTGTGAATCCGTGCAACACTTTTGCTCTTAAAATGAATGTTCACACTTTGTTAGGCAAAGGGCTCCAGTATTGCTGTATTAGGTGCTCTAAGGGTAGGTATAAGAGTTCACAGAATAAAAATTGGAGAGCAATCTCATTGTGATCAAAAACATAATTTCTGTTGACGTGAACGTAGTATCATGAATGTCAGCGGTAGAATTATATATAATGCAAAATATACAAATATATATAATGCAAAATATACAAATATATATGCATGCAAAATATACAAATATATAGATATGAAAATATATGCAAAGGTAGAAAAACTAAAGGGAAAGATTAACTGAAATGACGTTCCGCTTCGTTTAGAGGGAGCCTCTTTTCACCACAAACCTCCTTGTTTTTGTGACCTCGCATGATGTAAAGTTTTTCAAATGGAGGGCAATGATTGGCCATTAAAAACATGAAAACAAACTCGCTGAGTGGTCGAAAATGAAATCTACCCTTTCGTGTCTCGGTTCTTATGGCTCCTGGCAAAATTTATTCAGCCAACGTTTACCTCAAATTAATTTCAAAACGAAATTATTTGCATGAAACTAATAAAAAATGGCGGAAGCGCCAAAACATTTATTTTAATTTTCTTTACAAAAAGCTGGAGGTAGCCTTTCAGCCAAAGGGCTGATCTTGAAGAAATCTTTGGCAGATATATCAAGAAGTGTTCGCCGATATTCAAAGAAAGCTCAGCAAACTGATGTGTGCAAACTGCGAAGAGCTATAGGCAGTGCTCCAAGAAATCTACAGATATTTGTTTGCCGAGTTTGATAAGCTGATCTAGGATTCTGAGCGGCTGAGACAGTCGATGTATATCAGATGGACCAAAAAGAATTTGCGCTGATTGGGATATGATTCGTAGGAATGGTGGGTAGGTTCGTTAAGTAATGAGCCGATTCTTAAAATGTATCTTTCGACAAATTGCCAAAAAATAGATTTCCAGGGTTTGGTTTCTTACTTGAAAAATCACTAAATTGGCTGCAAATATATTTTAAACTTCAAAAGCATCAACAGATTTAGTGGTAATGATAATATATGTCAATATAAATGTAAATTCATCGCTACCTTGACAACGTTAGGTTTGGGAACAAAATAATATCAATTTATCTATGGAATTCTCAGTTCAGGTTGTAGTCATTTTAAAAACAGTTTTTATTTGATATGTCCCTTTACATAGGAAACTGCTTTTTCAGTTGTAGGCTAAGGTCAACTTCTTATTCATGGCTCATTTTCCAAAATACTTAGGCTAAACTTACTTTTATGCGGGTGTTTACAATGGGCGTATTCTTTTGGCAATCTAAAATCTTCTGAAAACGGTAGACTTCATAGAGAAATGTACATTTCCAAAAGAATGCACATTCTGAAAACTGTAGAGATTTGATTCTGAAAACGGTAAGACGAAGAACACAGAAACACAAAGAAACATTGTTGCTAAGTAACGTTCGATTTTTTGCTGGCGTCAATGTTGCAAAGAAACATGGCGGAAAAACAAATTGCCTCTAAATTAATTGTTCGCATCTTATCAAATGAAAAACTAGACGAAGATACGTACATTGTATACGAGAAGAAGTCAACGACTTTGAACTAATGATGTTTTCGGTATTGAGAAAATGTAGGTTCAAATTCAAATCAAAATCAAATTCAAACCCAACAAAAGCCATCTTTTTGTTTACACCCATAGAACCCGAACAAGTTATCATAGCAATTCGCAAGTTAAAGACCTCGCAGGGGCATGACCTGGATGAAATTTCTAGTTTCTTTTTGAAAGCTGGAATGCAGAGCTTTTTAATTTGTCTCTTTCTACCAGGGTGTTCCCAGATATGTGGAAAATCGCTAGAATCGCGCCCATCTATAAAGCAGACGCAACTGTTGAGCGGTCAAATTATCGTCCCATCTCAGTTCTACCAGTTTTGTCCCGGCTGTTTGAAAAACTTGCCTACGATCAGTTGTATAATTACTTAATTTCAAATGAAATGCTATTTTCGCAGCAATCAAGTTTCAGAAAGCTGCACTCAGTCCTCACCTGTTTGCTAAAATGCACTAATGACTGGTGCCTAAACATAAACAGTGGACAATATACGTCAGTAACATTCCTCGACTTAAAAAGAGCCTTTGACACCGTCAATCATGATATCTTACTGAAAAAGTTAGAACTCTATGGCGCGAGAAATAAAGAACTTAGCTGGTTTTATTCCTACCTGTCGAGCAGAATGCAATGCTGTAAGGTAAATAAAAAGCTGTCCAAGTTTGAAAAAGTAACATTTGGTGTTCCATAAGGGTCCTGCCTAGGGCCGCTTCTTTTCATCTTATACATAGATGACCTTCCTTTGTCACTGAAACACTTACAAGTTAACATGTACGCTGATGACACTAGCATATCGTTTTCAGCCAACTCCATCCTTGTAATCAACGAGCGTGTTAATGAGGACCTAGACAGTCTCAAAACGTGGCTTGCTGCGAACAAGTTGTCACTAAATGTTGCCAAAACCAACAGCTTAATTATTGGTAGCGGGAAAAAATAGAGGTAGAGCCATACTTTCGATATTGTTGCCCAGTATGGGGGGTATGTGGGATCACGACACAAGACAAGCTACAAAAACTACAAAATCGTGCGGCCAGAATCGTAACCAATAGCCCCTACAATGCTTCTGCTCT
>JAYJMH010059316.1:0-12450 GCA_036873815.1 Phacellophora camtschatica | reverse complement strand
ATCTTTTGCATCCAAGTGTGCCGTGTTTTTTAGATTTAAACAAAAACGAACACACTTATTTTGTGCTGTTTGAATTTGTTTGGATAGCCTGCTATTTAGAACAGGATACCACGCAGGGCAAGCGTAATCAAAATGA
The DNA here is from genome assembly GCA_036873815.1 of Phacellophora camtschatica. NCBI lineage: Eukaryota > Metazoa > Cnidaria > Scyphozoa > Semaeostomeae > Ulmaridae > Phacellophora > Phacellophora camtschatica. Next base: position 12,314 of record JAYJMH010059316.1, on the reverse strand, counting down.
GGCTGTATAAGAGCATTAGAGAGCATTTATGTAAAGGAGGAATATTAATGGTCCAAGAATTGAGCCATGTGGAACCCCACATGGCAGATTACCTGGGTCAGAGTACTGTTCTCCTATGTTGACCAGAAATGTTCGATTTTGTAGGTAAGATTTAAACCACAGAATAGAATTATCATTCAAACCGAGGCAGGCAATTTTTTTCAAGAAAATTTCATGATCTATCGTATCAAAAGCCTTTTGAAGGTCTATCAGGATCATACCTGTGAGCATGTTCTTTTCAAATCCTTGAATAATTTTATCACTAAGGTATGGTAAACACGTATCGGTTGAGTGGTGAGCTCGAAAATCGCTCGAAAACAGAAAACCGCTCGAAAACCGAAATCTGACTTCTTGTTCAATTTTGGCTTCAAACCTTTGTGAACAACATTTCGTAGATTAGACAATCTGTTTTTCCCTCGACGTTTGCGCAATATTTTGAATTGCTTGTGCGAATTCTCGGGCTGCATTCCATGCTGTTCTTTAATATGGCAACTGATGGTCAATGCTTTATGTTCCTCAATCCTTTGGTGTAAGTGTCGACATGTATAATGGACATAATCTGCATCCCACAGATCACACTTCAAATAGTACACAACGGAAAGTTGCTTCACAATGGGCGGCTTTGGTTCCCTAAATTTTACATGTTCGCCAATTTTTTTGCTGATGAAAACATGCAGAACTTCTTTCCTGATCTTATTACTGAGATCATGCAATTGCTTTTTCACAGCCTGATTAGATGTTTGATCCTTAAAAGGGAAAATTATTCTTATGGGAATGTCCTTCTCCATTTTCTCGTCATGCTCTTGATCAGAATGTTTGGTTACATTTTCATCAATGAAAGTTGTAATTGTTGATTTTATTAGGGAGCCTAGGTTTAAATTCGAAAACACACTGACTAATCTATTTACCTCAACATTGCATGCTTGCCAATCTGATGACAACCTGTAGGCACGGTTCAACATTGTTACTAACAAAGCACGCTTGTATTTATTATCAACATGACTTTGAAAATGTAACAGTAAACCTGTGTCTGTAGGCGTCTTATAAACCCGTGTTTTAAGTTAACAGTCAGATTTTTAAGTTACATGCCCAGAAAAGGCAAAACATTGTTGTTCGCAATTTCCATAGTGAACTTGGGGGAAGAATGACATTGATTCGATGTAAACTTGAATTTCAAACATAATATTCTTATACCGTTATTGAATTGAAGTAAATTTTATTTTTAGAATGATAGCAGGTATAATAATAGAATAATAATTTTATTAATATGTATTCAAATTTGTAAATTAGACAGCTTCATTTTTATTCTGGGACAACCGGTAGTGAGCAATGTTTTTGAAAGTTTTTGGAAGAAAATTACTTTGTGAAAACTGAAATTTCTGATTTACGAGATTGTACGTTAGTCCTGGCTAAACGTAAAGAGTCCCTGGACTAAACTTTTGATGCACAATACAATTTTGGATTCCAAAACTCAATATCTCAAATATTTAAAGAATTCATAATGGCGACCTTCTTTTTGAAAAGAGAATCAAACATGCAATATCTCCAAAATTTGATAAATCTCCATAATTGTGGCCTTGTCTCTAAAACATGGATTTTAATTACGTCAGATAATAATTAATCATAACTTGCCTTTTTTTTATTTAGATTTGGACGACATCGTAGATCAAGTTGCTAACATCATGACAGAAGACACTAAGGATAAAACATTTATGCAAGCATGGGGTGATCAATTTTATGAGTGAGCTGAGTTATTTAATTTAATGTTTGGAGTAGGAGTAGAAAGCAGTTGTTTGATATTTCATTCAAGTAATTGTACTGGGATTTTCTTTTTTACCGTGTGAGTCTCCCGAGAAAGTCTTCGTGTTTGATTGAAGCTGGTAGCTGGATTATTGTTTCATTTATAATAGGCAAATTTAGATGTCAAGAAGACGGTAGAACCCTTTTCAGAGAAACCAAACTATAGACCTGAATATATGATAAAAAATGTTGAGTTTTTTCAAATGTTAAGAAATTGTTTTTTCATTGGATTTGAGTGGAGAAATTATCTTGCCTTTAAGATGGAAAATGTTATTCAAATGCAAATCTCTTTAGAATTGAAGCTGGTTTGGAAATTATACTTCCAGTACATTTTTCAAAGAATATTAAAGACTTAAAAACTTAAAAATTAAGTCATTAGATGTTAACGTACAACTTTGTTTTGAAATTTTCAGCGCAATGTCAATTGGTGATAGCAGCGACGATAGTGATCAACAACCATCAAGACTTAATTATATTCTTCATTTTCTTTCATTTTTCTGGAAAGTTCTTTTGGCTTTTATTCCGCCCAGGTATGACTAATCACTTTTTTTTTATTATTATTGTACCGTATTTCCTTAAACGTATAATAAAGATGGATACTTGCATAGTTGATAGGTTTTGAGAATTATTGTTTTCATTACCCAAAGGAGCAGGTTGCTTGTTGTATAAGTTGCAGTAGCAGTGGAGAATTGTTTTAAACAAAAGATTTTAGTTTCAAACATGACAATGTGATTTCTCGCCTTAAATACACTTAGTTGAAATTGAAACAACTTTTGTTCTAGGACTATTATGGGTGGATGGCTAGCTTTTATTTTATCATTAATGGTACTTGGACTTCTTTCAGCATTTGTTGAGCAGGTAATGTATTTTTACTATAACTATCAGGTTATTCAAAATTGATATGCATATGGGTAAAATAATATTTTACAGCAGGTTAGCATATATACATGAAATTTTATAATAAACGACATAAAATTTTATAGTAAATGACATACAATATTTAACTTTGATTTCTCAAAGTTATCGTTATTTTAACATCTGGGGAGATTACAGTTTTCTGATTTTGCATTTGTTCCTCGGGACATACAGAATTTACCATTGCGGAAAAAAGAATAAACGTAATGTCTTCTGGCTAAAAAGAAACAATTTTCTCATTGTTATGTTATTTTTAGTTGTCTTTTAAAATAGAATTGGAATAAAATTGGAGTGACCGCCAGTTTCAGTTAGTTGCTTTTATAACTTATAGCACTCGTTTGAACAATTTTCCTCGCCTAATAACCCTTTCACCCTGGGAATGGCCATATGGCCCAATGACAGTCGACGTATAAGGCAATGCATATTTTCCGTAGGTAAATGCAGGCAGAACTTTATGTTAATTTAAGATATTTCAACGTAAGTTTATCTTATAAATTAAGTTGGTTTGCATGCGTTACCCCCTGCAAAATAAAACTTGCATGGGATTTGCCTGTTTAGCAGAAATAAATCCGGGCGTGAAAGTGTTAAAAAGAAGAAATTTGGGACATCACGAGTTAAACAGTACTAATTTTTACTGTAGTATTGTTTTTATTTTTGATAGAAATGATTTCTGATTCCATTAACGAGCGTTTTCATTCAGCGGCATTGTATTTTCAAGTTTTTGAGTTTATGAATATCATTACATCAGTAATATTCAGCTGTTTCTTTTGCGACAGTTTGCGAAATTATTTGGATGTATTTTGGATTTAAAGATAAGCGTAACTGGAATTACAATAATTGCATTGGGAACCAGTATGCCTGATACATTTGCTAGCAGATCTGCAGCCGTACAAGATGACACTGCTGATGCATCAATAGGAAATATAACGGGTAAGAGATGTGCGATAGTAACTATGCACTACGCTCCCTCTTACTTACGATGCAGTGCTTGTGATTTTGAATTGCGTATTTTCCGTTTATATTGTGGCACGTTTAGCATTTTTACTGTGACGTGTTTTCCATTTAGGCTTGCTTTTATAACGTGGCTTGATTTGTATTTATATCGCGGCGTGTTTTGTGTACATTCTTGTAATGCGTTTTGCGTTTATACTGGGGCATTTTTTGTTTATATTGTGGCGTGTTTTGCGTTTAAATTGTGGCGTATTTTGCGTTTATATTGTGGCGTGTTTTGTGTTCACGTTTGGCCGTGTTTTGTGTTTATTTTTTGTTTGTTTTGCTTTTATAGTGTGGCTTAATTTGTATTTATTTCGCGGCGTGTTTTGTGTTTATTTTTCGCATGTCTTGCTTTTATAATGGGGCTTGATTTGCATTTATATCGCGGCGTGTTTTCTGTTTTGTGTACATTCTTGTGGTGCGTTTTTCGTTTATATTGTGGCGTTTTTTGTTTATAATGTGGCTTGTTTTGCGTTTATATTGTGGCGTGTTTGGCGTTTTTACTGTGACGTGTTTTGTATTTACGTTTGGGCGTGTTTATTATTCGCATGCTTTGCTTTTATAATGTGGCTTGATTTGCATTTATATCGCGGCGTGTTTTGTGTATATTTTTGTGGCGTGTTTTGTGTTTATATTGTGGCGTGTTTTGCGATTTAACCACGGTGTGTTTTGCGTTTACGTTTGGGCGTGTTTTATGTTTATTTTGCGCATGTCTTGCTTTTATAATGGGGCTTGATTTGCATTTATATCACGGCGTGTTTTGTGTACATTTTTGTGGTGTGTTTTTCGTTCATATTGTTGTTTTTTCGTTGATATCATGGCGTATTTTCCGTTTGAAATTAATAGATATGAATCATTGTGTTTATTTACTTTTTAGGGAGCAACAGTGTAAATGTTTTTCTTGGGCTTGGGCTTCCTTGGGTCATTAAAACTCTCTACTTTGCAAGGAAAGGAAAGAAAGTGAAAATCTTTGACGACAACTTAAATTTTTCTGTGACTGTCTTTCTGTGTTGCGGAGTGCTATGTTTGTCATTTCTTGCTCTGCGGAGAAAGGTGAGTAATTTGAAAATTATTCGCGTATTTTTATGTGCATTTTCACATCTCGTTGCACGAAAATGTATCGAACAGACATCTTTCAAAAAGCGCTTCTTGTAGCAGAGCTTTTTGAAAGCGCATGCGTGTAGACACCGAAAGCGCACACTTTTGAAAACTTTGCAACAACAGTAACGCAATGCTAAATTTCCCGTGTTTTTTTTCGAATGACGAATACGATGATGTCGAATGACTAATTTCGATCAAAGTGAACACGCAATGAGAATGCACCTCGTGGGGATGCATAATTTTTTTTAGTTAAATTTAAATTGATATGTATTTGAAAATACATTTGTGTAAATGGAGCTTAAAATTAAATACCGTTGCAGGCATCAATGACCTTTAGACTTGGAAGAATTTTAACACGAAGATTAAGTCTACGATCACAAGAGCAATTCTTTTATTAACTTTACGAACTCTAGCGTTTTTATTTTTAAAAAATTGTGTTTACGCATGCATAATGATATCTTTGTTGTTGTTAGCTGTACGGTGGCGAGCTTGGAGGTCCGAGAGGAGCCAAGTTAGCAAGTTGCTTGGCTCTTCTATCTCTATGGTTGGTTTTCGTCGTGCTTTGTAGCCTGCGTGCTTACGAATATTTACCATCAATATAACGTAAATTGGAGATCGTTTTCAGGTATGTTTTTTTGGTATTCACATATAAGTCAATTGATTGCACAATGGAATTTCCTCCTCAAATCTGGGGTAAATATTTTTTCCAGATTTTGAAATTGTTCCTCGGGACATACAAAATTTATCCGCGCATCTTCTGGCTAAAGATATGTCATCACCGTTGAAATTATACCTTTAGCAGTCCTTTAAAACAGAACTACAACGAAATAAGAATAACCTCCGAGTTTCAAATAGTTGCTTTGATATTTATTGGCACTCGTTTGGAAATTTTTCCTCATCAATCAATAAAGTTTTCCTTGGGAGTTTTCCCGACTTAAATGTAAGAATATTTACCTTTTCACTAAATGTCAAATGCTTTTTAATTTCCCCCCCGTTATCTACCGAATTGCGAAGAATATTGAGCAACAACAACAAAATGCACCACAATTACTTTAAATCCTTTATTTCTTAGAACCATACATCGTTCTTGCAATAATCGTGGGAAATACGCCATCAGAAACACTGCAAAAGGTTACGAGAAGTTCCCACAGCGAAATCTGAACATCCATGACAAATTATAGATTCGCGAGGAGTCTTTTGAGTAAGAATAAAATATATTAACTGACGAACACTTGGATGCAGGAAATCCAAGGTTTAAGAGAGAAGTTTTATTTTATTTTATATGACCAAAGTATTTAAGTTTTGCTGTAATTATTTACATTATTAATTTTATTTTTCGAAAATCTGAGCTCACATTGATATGAAAATTTTCATATGAAATAAGAGTATATTCTTTGAGCAATGATAAACTAATGCCGATTTACCAAATGACCAATTGGTCAGCACAACTTTGCTCCCAGTGATATTTTCAAGGGAAATACCCCTGCCCTGGTACTTACTTCACTTTTTTGCGTTTTGATTGGCTCGTGCGAAACAATAAGATCTTGAGTCAACATTTGATTGACTCTCACGAGATTCGAAAAGATAAGGCGCCAAATTCAAATGGGATTCGAATATCGAACGTCTTAACAAGGGGGATATTTGTAAACAAAAGATTGCGGTTTGAAACATGACAATGCGATTTGTGATTTGATGGAATAAATTTCATACTCTGAGTGCACCCAATCAAATCAAAATAAACAAAGACAGTTAAAATTATGATTTCATTTATTATGATTTGATTGACTGCGTCGAAAGTGTTGATATCCATTCTTTACAGTGACAAATCACATTGTAATGTTTGAAACCGCAACCTTTTGTTTTACAAAACTCCTTTTTTGTGAGATGTCTTATCTAGTTGCATAAATTATCTGACCAGAAATTTGGATTTGCATAGACCAGAGGTATTTCTTTTTCTGACAAATATTCTTAGGAACGCTGTTGTGATGAGCTATGCCAACTGATCACGTGAAATTTATATCTCGTTTTTAGATAAATAGATAAATAGATAATGCTGCTAAATGGTATCACATGAAATCGTTTTGGACAATATTTATTTCCTGCAAAAAGCAGTTTTACTTGCATGGACACATATTTTCATGTCTGTCGTGACAACTTTATGGTTAATATCGCGCATTTTTACAATGTTTTTAGAAGCTTTAGAGAATATTTGTTGATGAAATGGAATAGAACGTTTCAGAAATTACTGCATCACAAACAGAATAGCATGATGTTCAACTTTTTAAAATTATATATTACCTGAACAGTCGGAAACTGGTGCGGATTGAAGGAAAGAGGCGAAGGTTTTATTAAAGAATTTTAATATGTCACGGTTGTTTTTAAACTCCAGTTCTCCTAATTTTGACGGCACTGTTACGGTGAAACGTATTCTTTGCGTAAACGATTGCACTAGACGATTTGGCGGTGATTACCACCGATGACATCCGAGATCAATTTTGCTGTTGTCAAAACTTGAAAGCCACTGCATTTCTTTGATGATTAAGATTTTTTAGGAAATTTTAAAATCAAATTTTAAAGTACATGTTCATAAGTAGTATGAAACATATACACATCTTTTGTTTTTACCTGCCTTCTCGTACCATTAAATTTTTAGGGAACACACACAGAGCCGTTGGAAACATTCCAAATGTAGGGGGCACATATTTTGAAGGGCACTTTGACCACGCTTTATTTTATTGCACTCATACACACCCACAACACCAAGCTTTTGCTTATATGATAACGATAGATTCTAACAATCAATCGCATATAGTGTGTTGTTTCTTCCATATGGGCCAGAGTTCTTACATCTTGCAGATAAACAAAGAACCAGAGGCACTACCATTATGGACGAGAGCCACGCAGAGCCCAGAAATATGGTCAACCTTTGTCCGAGCGTAAAGTTTGATCTTTAGAAACCTTCCATGGTGACTGTGTGACCGTAATGTCATCCCGAATCTGCACTTGCCCCTGATGCCCCCTCTCGGTTCCTACGTCTCTGAACATACACAGAACTGGAAATGTGTTTTGGATTTTAATATCACATTTTAATCGTGCGTAAGAATTCAAGGCACGTTTTCTATCAGGGACTTTTTATACGTGGCACGTGCACAGCACGTGTACAGAACATTTAGTCCTGTATTGTATTATTCGTATTATTGTACATATATATTTACCTCAAAAAAGAAACATTGATGCAATTAACAGGCATTAATTTCTTTTTAATAGCATTAAAACTGAAGTCTGGTTTCCATATAATTGCATAGGAATTGGATCGCAACCAATTGGAGTCGCACATGATCGCAACCAATCGCAAGCAGTTGCAATTGTTGTGATGTTACCATAGAATTGCTAATGATCGCAATTGTAAAATGTTTGGGGCCGAAATTACTTTAAATTCAGGGCAGAAAGATACAAGAAAGCCCAAGTGTCCCATTTCTAAACAACCTTAAAGTTTATATTTTTAGAAGGGAAATGCGAATAATTTATACCAATTGCAGTTATTGCAATGCACATTTATCTTTTGAACATGGTCGGTTAGAAATTAGAAATTAGAAATATGGAAACCAGGATTTAGTTTTTAATAGAATTCTTTATAGCTATTTGCTTTATGGACATCCACTCTCCTCCGCAAGAGAGTGAGGGGCATCCATAAAGTACGTACACATTAATTTGCTTTGACTCCATTTCCCCCCGTGCGCAAATGAATAATAGAAAGCTGACAATAATAATTGATGTACGCTTTTGGTTTATCCCCTCCCCACTTTCCCTCAATGCGTACGTACTTTATGGATACCCCTTCAGACGAGGGTAGGACACCATTTATAACTGTTACCCCCCGTTTTTCCGGTCATTGATATGTGTTACCTTATGGAAAAGACGGTGCCTTTGCTGTGAAAAGGAAGGTTTTGGTAGGCTCTTGTGCAATAATTATTTAAAATTTCCGCTATCCAGCGCTATCTATCTAAGTGGTGTCTTGTCTTTATGTTTTCACTCGTTCAACTGAGTATAAACAAATATACAGTTAGAAATTAAACACAGTAACAACATTGCACTTTGCACGTGTCCACTTGTATTTAAAATTTTGCAGAATTAGTTACGGTTGATTTAAATTATTATGAAGTGGTGGGTGCAAAATTCTGAGAGTGTATTATAAACGGGATTGATATTGATACTTAGTTGGAGGCTTAATATTATCTTGCTGTGTCTTTCTACTTGCACGTTATTTTTAAGAACATCTATATTCGGTTTCAGCCTAGATTGCTGTTGTTTTCGGACGGATTTTTCACAGTCCTGCTACCCCGTCCTTCTCAAAAACATCTTTAAACTTCAAAGCTTTTTCAATAAAGCTCCACTCTAATGTATGGGTACAGGCATGTGGGACTGATGGGGATGGAACTGTAAGCATTAAATTCTCTTAACATTTATATGGTTTTAACCACGTTTTAACGGATGCAAAATTGTAACCATGTTTTAATTATGTTCAAATTTGCTGTTTATATTCGAAATATAAGCGTGAAAGTCTTACCCAATATTCATGGGGTTATGATATGATATGAACCAAATTTTTGGGAACGGAGATGTGCCATCCGCAATAGGGTGCGTTTTTAACTGCCAGTGCCAGGGTTACAATTTTGTTAAAAATTGGTTACATGTTGAGGTTACACTATTTACACAACACAAAAATATTCAACCTGTTCTAGTTTTAATAATCACTGGTAGACACGTTTTTTTTTTTACATAACCTGGTAAGAAACGCCAGGCCTGGAGTGAGGTACAGCCACGGTCGGACGGTTTTCCCCCAATTTTTCCAAGGAAAACCCACTAATCTTGGATGTTCAAATTTTGTGTTTCAAATCAAACTAAGGACAATTTTTAATATCTAACCCAACATTGAAGCATTTTTGCTGTGTGTTTAAAACTATGTATAGATCCAAATATATTTTTTAAACACGAATTTCAGAACAACTTCCATCCACTTCAAATATCAAACAATGCCGTTGTGTGACAATGGCCAATCGGCTTGTAATTTTGCGATCACATGTTACATTTTTCTCGCATAACCAATGAAAATTGCTTGTTTTGGCCTTTATTTGGGCATATTAGTTCACTGTTCATGCGTCAATGGCTTCACGACCATCTTCAAAATGGTGAATATTTATGGCGCTCAAACCGTACTGCGAATGAACTGAAAGAAAAATTTCTGTGCTGAAAATACAATTTAATTTAAAAGATACAGTGATAAAATTTCCCAATCACGATGGCACCAGAGGTAAGACTTTTTGAAGACTTCTATGGGATAATATTTCTTATTTTTGATGGCCTATATTTTGTCCAATTCCATGCGCAAGGGCAGCGGCCTATTGTTTGGTTGTTGTTGAGTCTTCTTTCTAGAAAAAGTCGTTTTAGCATGTTTTGGGATAACATTTCTCGACTAATTGTTTAAATGCAAATCATATTTGGTATTTTGTGGCTGATTTTTCTGTGGACGACAAAATCTTGCCCAAAACACGTTGAAAGCCTGAAAGGGGGAAACAAAGAAAGCAAGCATGCATCATTCATTATGATGCATCTGATCTGCGGTGGGGGCATGGCATGCATCCACCAAAAGGCCAGCTTTTCATCTAACAATGGTCGGTCTCTTGTTGTGGCTTAGGCCTAATAATAAATGTTCTGCATCAAGATCTGTGCGAGGGTGGACTGAAGTGCTCTTTTAACACAGTTCTAGAAAATGAATAGCTATCAAGGCTTTATTTACCTTGAACAAGATTAAGAACTTTAAAAATTTAGCTACCATTTAATTCATTCATTGTTTTGGAAAATATTTGTTATCAGAGCTCAATGAATGGAATTTGTTTGTTCAAGACAGAATTTTTTGAACACCAGATATTTTGAGCTCCCGAATTCTTGAACTTTTTTCTCCCTGGAAAACAAACACCTGGCCTATTCTAAAATAGTGAAAATTTCTTAATTTTGGACCAATTTTCACATGTAAAACTTTTTTAAAGTTTCTTGATTTTATATAAAAAATTCCATTTTTTTACTATACAATTTTTCTTCAACAAAAACTGGGTATATAGTATACAGGATAAAAAATCTTGACTGAATTAATCATCTAACATTATGCCCACTCTATTAAAATCATTAATCATTATGTAATCTTCACTAAAAATTTCAAGTTTCTTAGCAATTTTACAGTCAGTAGTAAAAGTTCCTTAAATTTTTGTTGGTTTCACCAGTGAATTTCTTATAAAAAGTTTCTTTTAAAAATTAATTTGAAGTACAATGCTTGCTCGATTATCTGCATCTCGTTTATCAGGCATTCAATTATCCGGCGTGAGTTTGCATTCAAAAATTGAGATTATCCGGAATTTATTCAATTATCTGCATGCTTGCCCTTTTAATGTACGTCCATATTTATCTTCAAAAGTGTGCATTCATCTATTCTAAAATTCCTCAAACCCTAACTTGTCTCTGCACAAAAAACATATGCCATACACAAGACACATAAATTAAACAATCCCATCCTCCTGCATTGTTTACTGATTTTCTACTAAAATTTGATTATCTGGTATTTTGGATTATCCGCACATATTTCTAAAATTGCCGTCCCAACATCGAGGAAGCACTGTACTAGAATTTCTGGGATATTTCAATAGATTATATTCTATTGTTTCTTGTTACATTAGAGAACAATATAAAATTTTATAGTACCAGGTAAAGTGCTTCCCCATTGGCATAGAATACCAGAACACCAAAATTTGATTTTATTAGCAGATCTTTAAAATTCATCTTTTTGAAGCCACATACCTATTTTAGTGGCATGAATGAATGATGTTGAAAACACAATTTAAAAATCCATACAAATCTATTCTATAAAGTATATATAGAGATTTATGATTTTCAATAACTTTGTAATTCCAGCCAAAACGTTTTTTGTTGTGATTTACAAGCACAATAATCCTGAAAATTGTAACAACATCCAATGATGGGAATAAACAAAATATGTGTAATATATTTGTTTAGTATTCGGAAGCACATGATAACACACATAAAAAGGAGTATGCTTATAAAAGCAGTAAATTTCACTGATTTGAAGTTGCTACAACTGCAATACTCAACATTGTGACAAACAATTTTACCCTTCCTCTAGAGATAGTGTAGAAATAAGCAATTTTGGTAACAAATAATTTTTGTCCTCGATATCTCATGTATGATATTGTTTAAGTATATTGTTATCAGGCCTTTTCGTTTCCCGCGAGCGATCCAAACCACAGGAGCTTTTGATTGCTCGCGCAAAACGGTAAATCATGTCGGATGTCGCTCTGTAATTTTGATAGATTAGTCCCCTTGTCAAAATGTGTGAAAGTTTCGTCAACAAGCGCATCTCAAAAGGAGCTGAAACGAATCTCGTTCCTTCGTTAGTT
>JAYJMH010059315.1:0-35383 GCA_036873815.1 Phacellophora camtschatica | reverse complement strand
CCCTTTAATTCTTTATTTACAGACTTCACATCTAGAACTATTATTTCTGCTGTGTAGCTAAGCCGGTCTTTTTCTTCTAAAGTGAAACTATTGGTGTCACATGTACTGAGCACCTTAATCTGCCAATTCTCCAATCGTTTGACCAATGCCTTTTTGTGTTCTTCAGGCGCTTTGTGAACTATCAAAGAAAGAAAACTAACTTTAAAGCAAAAATACCGTAAATCCTCGAATCAGTCCCCACCCTAGAGCTGATTATTTTTCAGAAGCCCCCACCCTAAATTTCATTTGTATTAAATTATTTTACATTTCATTAAGGAAATTTCTTATCTATATGTGCATTTGTGTACTTTTTGTGGTTAGCTGCCAAGGAGATTTTAATAAGACCCCTTGAATAAGCGCCCCCTCTAATTAGCCCCGACCTAAAAAAGGCCTAATTCGAAGATTTAAGGTACTAAAAAAACAAAATTTGGAAAATAGATTTTTTTAAATGGAACGAAAATTGATTACTTTCAACTTATTTTTTTTGTTCTTCCTTTCTCTTTTCTGTTTTTTATTATTATTTAATTTTTTTTATATTTACATCGTTTCAAATTTAGGCTCTGGTACCCAAGGATTATAACAAATATTTTTTTTTCCAAATGCTCAAATCAAACAAAAGCCTGACTTCATGAGCAGGATGAGCCTAAGCATAAACAACTGTACTTTTCGTACGAAGAATCAATCATTGAAGCCTAGTGATTTTAGATTTATTTCGATAAAAAAATTGAGGCCTTTTTATATAAAAACACCAAAGATTCGATGCCAAGTCACGAAGTTTCAACGAGTTAAACTTTCACAAAAGTTGTGAACCAAAATCTGAATCCAGAGGCATGGAAACTGAATATGATTATCGCCGTTCTTGCATTGGTGCATTTCATAACGGGGTGCAAAGCAGGAGCAAGCCAACCAGGAAGCATTTTATGGGTTGCTGAATTTTGTGGGAGCAACAATTTCTAAAAGTGTAAATCGAGAGGTCAATAGCATTAATGGATGCAGGGCAATAGCACGCCGTTGAATGGGTGCAGAGCAGTTTAATGGGTACAGAGCAGTTTAATGGGTACAAAGCAGTTTAATGGGTACAGAGCAGTTTAATGGGTACAGAGCAGTTTAATGGGTACAGAGCAGTTTAATGGGTGCAGGCAAATAGAAGCGCCGTTTAATGCGTGCAGGCCCTGGTGTTGGTCTCCTCAATGTCAATGTTGAAATACTTGCTCAACTTTCTTACAAAATAAATTTTGTTCGTCAACCATTAAAACGAATGATGACCTTTGATATTTCCAATTAGTTCTGAAAAAAGCTTTATTTGTTTTGAAAAAAAAAACCATTTATACCCAAATTACCACCCCACCTCCCTATTGTGTCATGTGCCATCTGTTAATCGCGACTACCCTGGCTGTTATCACAATTAAACTTACGGCGTTAATTGCGATAAACACATGGTGGAAACTAGGCTTAACAGAACATTCTGATATTTGATTTTGAAATAGCATTTGTCCTGGACTAGAATTTATTTTCAACATGGCGCAGGGTTTTAACATCTTGACAATTTTATATCGCGGAAACAAGATGGGAAAGATATAGTTATGGGATGGGTTAATTTTGGTTATCGCGATAAACCCACAGCAAGAATCAGGCTTAAGAGAAAATTAGATGCGGACAATGACAGGGGCGCAAAAACTTAAAAGAAATAACGTAACACATGATAATAACACTTCCCATGTGTATCATTTTAGTGGACAGAAAAGAATCCACAAAATATATAATTATCACATGGTCCTGTTATTGTAGTGGTATATATATCTCCTGATCCATAACAAATATCGTTCTTCAAAAGAATTGAAGCCAAAACTAAATAACAATCTGATTTAAATCGTTTGCTTATTGCCAGTTTACAAATAAAAACATTTTTCTTACAGCATTTTAAAATAAGACTTGGCGATACTAAGTTGATTGTTGAGCAAAGCCAAAATTGCCAACTTAATCGGTTAAGTAGATTTTGCACTCCTTGGGCTTCCGTTTCATTATCACTTTTGATACAAAACGGGAAATTATTTCCGACTATAAAAACGGAAAAAACCGAAATAGTTCGAAAGAGCTCCCCGGGGGGATTCGAGAGGGGGATTCTTATTCAAAAGTTAGGTTTCCCGAGAGCATTATTTGAAAAAACCATGAGTATTATCTAAAAAAGATTCGATGTATTTTCTTATGTGAAACTAAACTTAGGTATGGTCGAAAGTATAGAATTCTGGAAAGTTTGTAATCAGTGTGTTGTCTTTTTTACCGAATCTGATTGAATATCAGAGGGGTTCTTATTCAATATTTGTTTTGACAAAATAGGGGGGGCTATTCAAGAGGGAGGGGGCTTATTGAAAAAATTATCTTAAAGAGGGGGCGTAATGGAATTATTAAGGCATTTCAAACTACATTAAACCAAATTTCGGACTGGTTCAGAAATTCCACAAAGACGACAGGCAAAAGGGGAAAAGCGTGCTCTTGACTGCTATGAACAGAGCAAAGTAGTTTAAATAATGAAAAGTCTTTTTCAGTATTAACCTGGCATCCTTAAACTTTACTTAAAATATATCAAAAGAAGACAAGGAGGAATGCTTATAGCTTTCATGGCGTGCAAAAGTGGCAAAAAGTATTGGAATACGAGAGGTTGGTTTCTAGAAAATTCAAACCCTTGCAGAAAAGTTTAACGCTGAAAATATTACTTAAAAAGTTGCAAACGTTTTTGCTATTACTCATTGATTGTTGACTTAACCAAAAATACATTGTTTGACATTTTTGGTGCCTTGTAACTTAAGATAATTTTCGAAGTTGAAATTGTGCGTCACCTAAGAGCTTTTGCAGAACGGCCTAAAAAAAGTATATATTTGATTTGGGGCTATTCTGATGTTCGTTTGTTGTTTTGGTAGGCTCTCCTTTGGAGGTGACTCACAATTTCAATTTTAAAAATTAATATCACAATTATTATCTTTATCAGATTTCCAGAAAGTGCATTCCATTTTGCAACACGTACGTTCCATCTGTACAGCAAACAATCATAAATCATATGCCTCTCCAAGATACTGAATATACGCCACTATACTCTCAGTTGCCTCAACAATGCCTTAACACATCCAAAATAGTGCCTAAAACTAAGAACAAGGTATAACCTGCAAGCAGTTAGTCTTACCTTCTTTTTTCTGTCGCTTTTCTCCAATCTACAAAAGAAAATATGTTTCACATAATTGCAATATTTATTATGCACAAAACATGTTATAGTAATGTTGATCTTGGAATTGTCTTCCTACAAACATATATATTTGCAACCATATTTAACTGGAAACGACACAATTTGAAAATGCAACATCTAAAACCGTGGAAAATAGGGGGTTCAATGTAGGCATGTAAAATAACCCTTTCACCCCAGGAACGGCAGATTGACAAACAACGTCATATATTTATCAGGTAAATATGAGAAGATTTGAGATATTCATTGATTTTAGATATTTCAATGCAAGTTCATCATACTGGGTGTCCCAAAAAAACCTTGCATGGGTTTTGCAAATATTATGCAAAAACGTGGAGATGAAACTTTTCTTAAATACGTCTATTAAATAGCCTGATAACATACGAGTATTTGTGACCTCGATTATTAAATCAGGCTGTTTAATAGATGTGATTGTGAAAAGTTTCATATTCACGTTTTTCGTGTGCTATCCGCTGCAAATTAAAATTGTGCGTATGATTTAGCAGAACTAAATCCGGACATCAAAGGGTTAAGAGATAGGTATAACTAAGGAGGGATTTTGGAGCCAATAAATCTTTAAAATTTGAAATAAATAAGGAAACGTGTTGTGGATCATTTTATGGCGAAATAGCCAACTTTTACAACCCTGCAATACAGCCCTATAATACAACAGAACTCATTTTGCAGCAACAGTTTGACTTGCCACTGATGTCACACTTTTTGGTAATGTTTGCTGCAAAATGCTTCTGCAAGGAATTTCAATAGGATCACATCCAGTATTTTTGAAAAATTCTTCTGCCTTTTTATCCAGGTCTGAAAATTCGTTACCAGCAGTACCGTCCTCCAAAATTGTATCAACCAGCTATTTAAAAATAGATGACTGATTAATTTCAGTTCCATTTCAACAGTAACTTGAAAGAGGAATTTCCCATTACTTTATTGTTAAATTAATTTTTGACGTTACGCACTTCAAAACTAAAAACTACAAAAAGTAACTCAATAGGGTATATTTTTTTTAAAGAATGTTGATATTGAGGATGTTCCCTGTTATAAAAAGAAGGAAGCCCCTCCCCCCTACCTGGGAATTTTATTTGTCAAAATTTCCTTTTTCCACAATGATTGTAATAAATTTCGTGAAAAGAAAAGTAAAGATTGATTAAATTGATAAAATGTTCGTAAGGAAATATTTTATCATATGAATATAAACAAGGAATAAAAAATATGTTTGTATGTATAAGATCACTTCGCTAATTGAATGACTAAACATATATATTGCTTTTGATTTAATAACATACAGTACTTAGATTTAGTAAAAAAAATTCGTTTTACCTTAAAATCAAAACTACCTTCGTAACAGAAACTTTTATTATTCAAAGGTAGAAGAAATTTACTTCCTTTAATTCCAAATGTATGGTATGAAAATTTCTACTTTCGTTTAAATGCGTTAAATGCTGAGGCTTTTTATTGGATTTATATCATTGGATTGCATTGAATGTTAAACAATAATAAATAGCAAGGTTAGTTAAAAAAGCTTGTACAAACCTCTTTGCGTTGCCTTTTTTCGAAAGTTCCTCTGTTTAGTGTTTGCGTGAATCCTTTTCGCGGGCTCAGATGTGGTTCCAGACGCCTCTTGCATTTCGAAGACATATATCGTATCTTTCCTTTTTGTTGACATTTCATTTTCGGTGATGAGAAGTCAAATT
This sequence comes from Phacellophora camtschatica, assembly GCA_036873815.1. Classification (NCBI taxonomy): domain Eukaryota; kingdom Metazoa; phylum Cnidaria; class Scyphozoa; order Semaeostomeae; family Ulmaridae; genus Phacellophora; species Phacellophora camtschatica. The sequence continues at coordinate 30,406 of JAYJMH010059315.1, read as the reverse complement.
TAGTTGGTACAGCGTTAGGTTTCAATTCCAGCTTGAAATATACCCCTGTAACTCTCATAAAGTCTGGATTGCGTTTGAAAAAAACATTATCGAAATGTTCTTGACAAAGTTTTGATGCCGACGTTGGCCTAAAGTTCACAAGCTTCATGTTTCGTATCCACTGTTTTTTAAAGTTAGAATCAGTGGGAAATGAGAAAAGAGATCTCCCTTCACCTGAACAGTTGTATGCCGAACAACCAACCATTTTTCCGAAAGCTGTTTTGTAAATTAAAAGTCAAGTTTTCTCTTTTTATATACAGCAAATACCCACATAACAGTCAGCTTCGAAATCAAAACATGGTATTTGTGACGTAACAACATTTTACGCTCCGACAGGCGCCGAGAAAAAACGAATTTCCCAACTATTATCGGAATTTCCCGAGTCGTCATTGCGTGACGTCAATGCATTAAAAAGGCGTGAATTGACGCAAAACGGGTTGTTTATTCACAATATTGACTTCATATTCGTGTTCCTTGCAAAATTTTGAGTGATATATCAAAAATTAATTTTGGCGTTTCAGTTCTCCTTTAATGTTTACATTTTGGACATTCATGAATGATAACAAAGTTCTTTTTTCCAAATAATGCAATACAAAAAGCAAAGGCAAAAAAAAAAAACTGGAATTATTCCATGGATTTCGTCGACTTCAATAAAATGTTTCGTCACTTTTTTCCACTGATCTGATTTCTGCCACTGATCTGAGTGTTTAATTTCTTGTAAACAAAGACTATGAAAAGGTACATTTTCCATGCTATTCCAATTTCACTGATTGAAACGACTGACGGTTGAAACTGGGAGAATTTACATTTGCGGAAACAAAATTTGTGAATAAAAAACAAATTTGCCTTTTATGCAAATAAATAGAGTTGCTAAAACGCCTTTAAATAGTTGCTCAGATGTTTTGTAGGCTATGGTTTTTTGTGTGAGTCCATTGAGTTTTTCATTTATTGCATACTCGCAATTTGTAAATTTGGTATGTGATGTGTCATTAGAAAAGTTAAAATCTTGCAAGAAAGTGCTTAGAAACTGCATTACACTGAAATACTTTCTTATAAGTTAAAACAGTGTTGATGTTTACATTCTCTATCTTGATGAGCAAATTTTATAAGAAATAAGATAAAATTTAATGAAATATGATGTGAATTTGGTCGAAGAAAAACTTTTTTAGTTACAGTAGTACTCAAGTTTTCTGAAGTTTCTTAATTCGGGGGTTGAGTTTCTCATAAAGGGTTCCTTCAAAAAATGCATGGACACCTACAGTACATCGACAAATGATGCAGACACAGCTGAGTTTGGAAATTATCGTGATTGTGCTTTTTCATATGTGGCTACCATAAATTGAGTTCTTGTTCGAATGTGTTCGGAATTTCATTAAAAGGGCCTAAAGTTGCGATGGAGAAATTTGAGGATGCCAAAAATCTCATGAAATTTATTAAAAAGTGAATGTTTGCAAATTTTTCCAGAGAAGCGGGGATACTCCCTGTTATGAAGTAATATATTTTCTGTATGAATAATTGTGTTTGCTCGAGGGGCAAGGAAGAAATTTTTTTAAACAAGTCGCAAACTTACCATTTTACAAAACAGACTTTATCTAATAAAATGAAGAAACATCCTCAAATTGCACAAAACTCGCAATGAAGAGAAGCAAACTGTGTTCCAGGTCAAAAATCCAAGCAATAATGATGTTGGCTTTCTCTTTCGATGACATCTATTGAGTTCTTTCGAAAGTTATTTTTCGCAAATCAAACGCTAGTGTTTTTGTTAAAAATCCGAATAGTTTAGATTCATGCAAATAAAAAAGTTCAACTTAGGATTTTGAAAATCTTCACAAGTAACTCCGATGGGCCTTTGCTTTTGTCACATGTTGAACTACAATCTCTCCATGTTTCGTCGGAGGGCAAGGACCAGTTTTTTTTTTAATAATCTCATGTGAAATTTCTCCAACTGCAACAATTCGAATTAGGCAATGAAATGGCACATTCTATGAGGTTTTTGACGAAATATTCCAAAAAATGCTGTTCCCTGATTATCTCAAACCAAAGAACTCATATGCTAGATTGAATAAAAAGTAGCGCGCGAATTTCAGATCGCAACCAGAAAGGGAAACCGGTGCCAATGGCCGCAACCGCCATTTCCTGCAAAAGTCGCAAAAAAGCTGAGCTTCGGCCAGCCTCGTTTTACATTATTTCTGTTTGTTCTGCATTTTGCGATAATTCGACCAAGCTATCATGTCGAAAAATAAATCCAAAAAGCCAAGTCCATTCAATTTTCAAACGAAAATTTGAATGAATGACCTAACATCACGTCGAAGTTTTGTTAATGATACAAAAGGATGTAATTTGATGTCATTCTCCCTTGAAATTTTTGGACAACGCAATTTATTCAATTCTTTTCTCCAATCAAAATTTATAAAGCCCGCAAATTTAATTTGGTCAAGTAAATTTTCTGCTGAAAAAATGAAACATTAGGTAAAGCTCAGGAGAGATTTTTTGGGAGTATTTTATTAGTTTATTTGTTAGAATTCTCAAAAAGACACCATGCTATAGCCTTTGCAGCACTGGAAAATTGTTCAGCAGAATTTTTTTAGTGCTGTTTGAGGATCAAGTCGAGCTGGTTTTTCGATCATTTTTCGACACAGTACATTCGTCGTAGAATCACATATGAAAGAAAATCGGCTCATAACTTTACGAGTCATAGCAAATAAAACAGCGCAAATTCTTTTTGGTTCACCAGGTAATAGTTAAAAGCAAATGTTTAGTTACCTCGTCATTTCCTAAAGCAAGATTCATTAACACTTGGAGTCTGAATGAATGAATAAAAAAAGTCAGGGTTATTTCCACTCCAGGAATAATAAGGAGTTTTCATTTTAAAATTGACACCATTTTGATAAAAGATTGAATTATATATAGTTTCCATAGCCTCTTTTTTGAATTATATATAGTTTCCATCTATCTAAATACTGTACCTACCCATCTTCTGCGATTATTTTGCGTTTGTTTTCTTCTCCACTTGCAGCTAAACTAGCAAGTTCAAAAGCAGCATTTCTTCTTTCTTTTTGCCTGCGATATATAATAAAATCGTAAATAAAATGTTGTTCATGTAAAGAACAGCTAATACTTAAAAAAGAGTAAAAGCTACGTAACTTGCTGCATAAATAATGATTTTGAAATAAATATGAAAACATCCCAATTAATGCTATTGATTAATCATTTAACGTGAAGACCATTGTAGTTCTCTGTGTGAATGCAAGTATAACAGATTATCTGTAACAATGCACCGTGTCATCAAATCCACACCGAGCCTTAGCAATATCATGAGCCAAGCTATAGCAAAGTGCAAGCAATTCAATGCATAAATAATAATAAAGGAACTCATCATCTCCAGGGCAAATCATTGTTACAAGTCTATTAAGATTAATCTTATTTAATATAATTATTTATTTAAAATAGCAACAGCATCTATTAAAGTAAACTTAGAACTGTCTTCAAATAGACCATCATATTCCTAAATTCCAATAATCTAAGCTGCCCAATCAAACATTGGATGATTTGATTTTGGACCAATCACCACATCTGTTTTCATTTTGGCTATTAAACAATCTCATTGCTTGGATTTTTTTACAAAAGATGGATTTGACGTAACGAATATACAGATCGTCAACTCCATAATTTATTGGGCATAGCGCATTTACAGTATCACTAAAATTGTATCTAAATTTGTGAAGATATTGGATTATCAATCGAACTAGGAGCTGGGTAAGTGCAGCAAAATATTTTACTGCCTTCAATTGTTGTATTTGGATTGTTAAATAGCAATGCAATTTTTCGAGAACCAAATGGAAACAAATTAGCAGATTGGTCTAAAGCAAAATCTGCCCCTATTATCGAGTCCCCTACATAACTTACTTATATTTCAACACAACATGAAAAAAATATTTTCATAAAATGAGAAGTGACAGAACAAATATTTTAGGTTTGTCCTAAAAGAAATTAGAGACCAAAAACTCAATGCACCTTCCAAGTTTTGCCATTTTCATAACTTTAGTGACATCCTTGTTTTGAATCAAGTATTTCTCTATGATGTCCCCAACCTAGAAATCAAAGAATATACGTTTATATTCGTAAAACATAAAACCTAGAAAACTAAAGCCAACAGTGATAGAAGTCAACAAATTTTACAAAACAGAAGTATGAAACATGGAATTGTTAGTAGTAAAATGTTTGTAATTTTGTTGTATTTTATTGAAATTAAAAGTAAATAATACTTTACTTTCTTCATTGACAGAACTAAGTAAACTCTAAGAAACCTAAAAGTTGGTCGGGTAAGTTACAATATAAAAGAAAAATTGGATTTTTGCAGCAAAAAGCCCAAATTTGGTGATTTTTTTTAAAGAATAACACTTTGAGCTTTTTTTGCAGTGATAAAAGTTTATCTAAATGAATTTATTTAAAAAAATAACAATACAAATCAAAATGTCCATTCAAATCGAATTGACTTCAAATTAAATATTTTTGCTTTAAAATAAATTTTGTACTTAGGCAATATTGTGGGGAGGAGAGTACCGACTTAAATCGTACATCAATCAAAGCAGTTACAAAGTACCAAAGCTAAATTCTATGAGAAGCACTTTTCACAAAAGAGCAAAACATTATTTACATTGATTTGTTATACTGACTTAACGTCGTTATTTTATTTAAAAAGACTTTTATTACGACAAAAAAGTTTTTAAACATTAAATATTTAGGCTATTCCTGTGAAAAATAATAATATCTTTTACCGTGAGACCGTAGCCTACTCCTTCAATTTCTTGCTGGAATTTGAAACAGTTGTTGTCTCAAAGATGTGTAATTTTCTTAATGAAAAGGTTCAAGTAACATTTTACTTTCAATTTCAATGAAACCCTAATGAAATGTAACATTTTACTACTAACACGTAGCGCAACAAAGCCCTATGTCATGCTTTTGTTTTGCAAAATTATTGAATGTGCCTTCTATCACTGTTAGGCGCCATTAATTGGTTAGGGGGTGAGCATGTTTCAAACCAAAGTGTATGGACAAATAGTTACATTAGTTAAATGGTAGGACAAATGACGACAAAAGCAAGCTAAAGATTAATAGCAAATTTAGGCTTTTCGGGCTTGTGCTCCCACAAGTGCGACTGTCATTCATAGATCATACATATTCACATAAAGGTCATACATATAAAAATGTGTCAAAATTTATATAAATTCTTGTTTCTTTTGTTAACTTAGAAAAAGTCGATGATAATTTCATTCAATAATTTGTGTCCTACTTGGAATAGTCTGTTTTCAAAGAAAGGTAAAGTGTGGGGATCTTTTAAATACATAGGAATATATATTTTATAACATGATTCTTTGAGATTGTCATTATGCTTCCAACATTAGTTAACAAGTAGCGAAGAACTACATGATAAAATTCCGGAACGAGCTCTAGAATCATTGTTTTTCATTGGACTCAGAAAATTCGTTGTTTGTACAATTTCAAACGTTTCCCATTATACATATTGCAACGTTTTAACTTTGAAAAGCAATAGTTGCCCACTTTGTTACATTAGAAGTGGCAAAAAGACTGACCAGTTGTAGATAAATTTTATAAAACTTTAGTTGATTTAGCGTAAAACTTTAGTTGATTTACTGGTTTCAAATTTATTTTGTATTGGAAATCATTGAAAGTAAATTTGGTGGTTGTTTTTCAGCATCGATTCAGTAATCGCATGTCGATAATGATTTTGCATGTTGGGCATAATGTTATGTATTGTTAGTTTTGGCGTTGTTTACAACTGAAGAGATCATTTTCACAAAGCTTTCACATTCAAAATGTGAATAAGCACTTGTGACTAGTATGATATTTTTCGTGCTGATACTTGCACCTTCCGTTGTAGAATCTTTCTTGTCTGAATTTTTCAAGCGACCAGGCATCTTTTGAGTTTTCTTAGTTAAAATTCTAATTGACAAGGATACAAAATGAAAACAATTATTCATTTTGCAAAATTAAACGGAATGTTAATTCTGATAAATTGTGGATGACAACCATCAATATCTAAATACCAATAGGTGGAAATCATGTAAGATGAAATCATTTAAAATGGCAAATATATTATTTAATGTGTTTCCCTTGTCCTAAATATTGAAAGATTTTTCTAACAAAATCAACTTCAACATTCCCTTTCCGCATTTCAATTCCTGCTGATACAGTACTGGCTTTACTATTATAGCCAAAGCTTGTCAATACTTCACTGTCTTTTCTACAATAAAATGGTTTAGTGGATATCGAACCAAATCGAGTTGTTGGATTATTGGAGCGACACATTTGGAAAAATTATAAAACACATTAACTTACCTCTACATTAATTCGAAAGTATAAGAGATAAGCAACAATAATGATCATGATCAGAAATACCGACTGTCCATAGAAGAAGGCAACTATGAAATAAAAACAAAGATTTTATATATTCTAAATGATAGAAAAAGATACGACAACAGTGAAGCCCCGGCAAAACGACTGGATTTTTCATTGGATTTTTTCTGAACATTTCTCAAAATGTTGGACGATGTGCAGAGGTGTTGAGAGTTGTTGGAAGAGGGTGGCCAAACGACTGGATTTTTTTATTGGATTTTCGCTTGAATTTTTATGGTTGAGCCTCGATTTCGACCCATTGTCTAATGCAGCTGTTCTCAGGGCCAAATTCAGTTAACCAGAACAAAATGGCTATAAGCAAACGAAAAAAAGCTTTGGCTTCAATGGCCGTTGCAGGACCACAGTATGAGTGCCTTTATGCAGATGTAGGAACAAATGGAAGAGCCAGTGATGAAGGAGTTTGGAACAAATGTGGATTTACAAAAAAAATGGAGGACAATGGGGTTTCATTGCCAGCACCAAGTTCTTTACCATTTGGTGATTTGGAAGTGCCCCATATCTTTTTTGGAGACGATGCCTTTGCCCTCAAGGAACATATGATGAAGCCATATCTACAAGCAGGACTCACAGAAGACAAAAGAGTATACAATTATTCTCATAGCAGAGCAAGCCGCATCTCGGAGAACATGTTTGGGATAATAGCCAATCGTTGGCGAGAATTCAGGTAAATAATTATTTTACCTCGAAAAACAATTGAGCATATCACACTTGCAACATTGACACTACACTAAGAAAATACGCAAAGCATTTAAAGAGTGTTTTTGCAATGACGGTGCTGTAGACTGGCAATGGAGCAAACTGTAGAATTTCTGTTCATACGTACCGTTGGTTTCTGTAAATGAACTAAACTGATAATTTTTTTTACATATCTTTAGTTTAGCCTTAATGTATAGCCGGTAATAAAATTTTATCTGAAAATCAGTTTTGATATACCTGCCTCATAACCACTGGAAGCATTCTCAAAATTAACAAACTGTGGAACATTTTTTGTAATGGTTTTCAAAGTAAAACAGTAAAAGTGTTCGGAAGGAATAGGTAATTGGTTGATATGGATTAAACTTTCATGTTTTATATTTCGTGTAGCAATTTTTGAAAACAAAAATATTTGAATGTGACCTGGAATGTTTGCAAAAGTTGTTTTCCAACTTAAAAGTTTCTTCCCTTAAATAAAATTTCAAACCACAGGTCGAATTTCTTTTAAATCAACCAGAAAATTAAGACAGTACTGAGGCCTGAGCCACGTTTAATTGTCTATTTGAAACTATGGAATAATCACAAGAATAATTATGTTTTAAATATACACTGGTTTGAAACAAAACAATGAACAATTTTTCCTACTTTATTGTGAAAAGTTAAAAAATTGTTCAGAATTGCAAATACGACATGAAAGATCTATTGTTCATTTGTGTACCAAACTGCCTTCCATCATTGTAAGCAGGGTTTTGATTTTCCCCTCATTGGCTTCCATCAATGATTGTTGTTGTGGCGCCGAGTGTCGGCTGCATTTTCTGTAGCTCTTACTAATCGTCAACATTTCAATCTATTTTCGCTTTAAGTCACTTTAATTTGGTATGAAGTTGAATAAACAAAACTGGAGCGCTCTCTCGAGAGCCAATTTGAAGGTTTATTTATCCTGGTACAAGCCACAAGTCGAAACCTGGTGTGTTGTCGTGCTGAGAAGAAATGGCCTAAGTTATTAGGCCCAAATGCCTCGCTTTCGTGTAATGCTGATGAAGAATGTCAGCATAACATTGTGAATCAAATACTATTTTTAGCATCGTTTCTCAAATAAAAAAAATGGATTTGAAGTTGCCAATAGATGATTATCTGAGAATCAAAGATCTGGGAATTCTACGAAGTGACAAGCAAACAGGAAGAGCAAAGTGGGGTGCTGGTCACACGAGTGATAGAAAAATTGATCTGATTACTGGATGTAATGCCAAAAATCTTGATAAAGTACCAAGAAAAAGCAATGACAAAAACTTTCTTACAATTGGGTATGTTAATGTTCGCTCTATACGCAACAAGATATCAGACTTTGTTACCAGTGTCACAGGTGATAACTACGACATTTGTATGGTTACAGAGACCAGGCTAAAGGAAGATGATTCAGCCAAGCGCATTGAGTGTACTCTGCCAGTTTTCAATTTTCTTGATGTGTCACGGATTGACAGAAATGGTGGCCAAATCACGACTTAAGGTGAGGCTCATACATTCAGGCTGTAAGTCATCTTTTAAATTCTTAGAATGGAAATTGAAATGTCAATCTGGTTTTATAACTTTGATAATAGTCTACAGACCTCCAAACTCTGAACAGCATCCTATGACTGCAAGAATGTTCATAGATGGGTTTTCTAATTACTTGGAATCTGGTATAATAACACCAAATAAATTGCCTATTGGCCGTGACTTTAACATTCATGTGAATGACCAGAGTGTTGTGACAGCAAAAACGTTTCTTGATTTGCACCAAAGTTATGATCTAATCAACCATGTTTGGCAGCCTACTCATGTAGCTGGCCATACATTGGACCTGATCATTAAAATAAATAATAATGAGATTTCATTTGACAGTTCACATATGAGGAGATCATTGCTTTATTAAAGTTGTATCATCCATTAAAAAACCAGAGGTCCAAGACCAAGGTGATAATTACCTTACAGAAAATTGAAAGATATAAATCTAGAAAATTTGAAACGTGATATTGCAGCAAGTAATTTAACAACATCAAATTATAACAATCTTCCTCTGACGAAGCTAGCTGAGTTCTATTATTCTACCCTAAGTGCAATTCTGGACAGGCATGCACCAATTGTAAAAACTGTTCTTATGATAAAGTGGGTACCCCCCTGGTACAACAGTGAACTCAGGGGTATCAAACGCGAAAAGCGAAATGCTGAAATAAAATAACGGTGCAGATTTTGACTTATTCAAAGCGAAATGCTGAAATAAGTAATAAGGGTGCAGACTTTGACTTATTCAAAAGAAAACGGAATGATTATATCAAAAGTTGCAACAATGCTAAAATATTGTATTATTTAAATAAGGTTCAGATTTGTGATGGCAATCAAAAGCGCCTTTATCAATTCGTCTCTACACTGACAAATGGAGAAAAAAGCATACCATACCCTGATGAGTATACAAAAGAAGATCTTTGTAAAATGTTTCTTTGCTGAGACTTCTTTGGTGAGAAAATTGACACCATAAGATCACAAATTGAGACAGAAGGTATAAAAAACTATAGCTTTGTTCCTTCATTTAATCAGTTTAAAGAAATAACACAAGAAGAGGTTAAGGGTATTATTATGAAGTCACCAAACAAATTGCTCTTTGGACCCAATACAAACAGAAATATTAAAAACATGCATTGATGTATTGATTGGTCCAATAACAGCAATCGTAAACGAGTCATTATCATCTGGAGAATTTCCATCATGTTGGAAATGTGCAATTGTCATTCCTCTACTGAAAAAACTGGGACTGGATATTATTTGCAAGAACTACCGCCCTATCAGCAACTTCTCTTTTGTTTCTAAAATAACAGAAAAATCAGGACTGCCCCAGTATATTCAGAACCTACAAGAACTTGGGTTGTACCCAACTGAGAACTCTGTATGCAAACAGTATCATAGTACAGAGAAATTACTTGCTAAAATTCATTCAGAAATCATGAATTATATAGATAAACAAAAAGTGAAAATCTTAATCTTATTGCTTTTGACACAGTTGATGCAAATACTGTCAGAAATCTTCCAACAAAGATTCAACATATCGGGCTCAGTTTTCAAATGGTTTATCTCGTATTTAAAGAACAGAGAACAAAGAATTACGATCAAGGACACTCTATCTCAAATTTACACGCTTAAATATGGAGTACCCCAAGTATGTGGTATTTTTGGGATATTCGAGCTCTCTGTATGAGATAATTGAGCTCCACTCCCCTAATGTGGCAGCTTATGCTGATGATACACAGCTTTATCTTGGTTCCAATCCATCTGGTGCTGAAGAACAAATTCAGGCAGTAAAGAGTATTGAATACTGAATATAAGACATTCGTGCATAGATGTTCACTCATGGCTTGAAAATCAATGATGACAAAACTGAATTATTAGTTATTGGTACAAATCAACAGCTAGCAAAAGTACCAAATCTGTCAATAAAAGTTGAATCTGCTGAGACTAAAATATCTGACACTGCAAAAAATATGGGCGTAAAATTTAATAACAAAATAACCCTGGAGAAGCACGTAAATGATATCAGTAAGAAAGCATTTTCTCAATTGACACGACTGAGGCAGGTTGGACAGTACTTGTCAAAAGAAGCCACAGAATCACTGGTACATCGTTTGTTTCATCAACACTTGATTATTGTACCGTACTGTTGTATGGATGTGCAAAACACCTGCTATTTAATTACAAAGGTTAAAAATTGTGCAGCACGCATTGTGATGGGAGGCCGTAAATATGACTACGTGAAACCTCTCTTCAAAGCTCTGCATTGGTTGCCAGTGGCACAAAGAATAGATTTTAAAATTGCATTGTTGACGTATAAATGCCTGAATGGATTTGCACCGAAATATCTCGTCGATCAAACTTCACCGAGCACGTCTGGACGACTCTGAACAAAGTGGCCAAACGACTGACAGTGTAAAACATCGTTGTTATACATTCGACTGTTCGACTGTTTATTGGATTTTTGTTGAGAAAAGATCCTGTGAAAAATCCAGTCGTTTGGCCGGATCTTTATGAGAATATCTCCTATTATGAGAACACTTTATGAGAACTTTTATGAATGATATCAAATGGTGATATGAAATATAATGTAACTTGACAAGAAAAAACACAAATACATCGATACGTTCAAAAACAACGAAATAATTGTTTCAGTCAGCCATTAAGCTGAAATCTTGATACGGAAAGCAACGCAAAATTGTCACAAGTTCAATTTAAAAAATATCCAAAATCATTCAGTCATGAACGTAGCATTATAATAAACAATAATTAAACAATTATAACAATCAATAACATAATTTTCAACATTTGAATTAATCATTTTCTTAATATTTTAAATACTACCTGACCAAACGTTTACGTAAGAGCAACCAGCTTTAAATTCCGAACAACCATGTTTCTAAAAGACATAAACCATTGAATTTCAACAAACTATGCATCTTTAATCAATTATTCAGCAATTTTTACAAGGCCTTCGCGAAAAGAGAGTATTCAAAATTTAGTTTACACAATGAATGATATTCAGTATTAAACTTCAATAAACTAACAACTCATAAACTATTTGACAGGAAAAGTTGCACAATAATTATTATCAATTAAAATTAGCATATTTAGCCAGGTTGAAGTTAAAAAAGAAACTGCTAAACAATAATTTGTATCATTCGTCCAAAGCAAGTATCATTTAAATATGTTATTCAGCAAAGGTGAGATAGTCAGTTAGAAAAATAACAAAACGAACTATACAATTTATGATTATTCAAAATCAAAATATTGTAATAAAATAATATAAAAAGTCCGGGTGCTTCAAGGAAACCTGAAACCTAACATATTTGAGAAGCTACCAAAAATCGTGTACTGCACGGATTACAATTATTACAGTCATTACTCGCATGAAAGGACTACTTAAAGAAGGAATAATTAAAAAAAGATTCACTAAAGCTACGTGAAAGGAATAGTTAAAAAAAGATTCACTAAAGCTCGAAAACGTTGAAAAGTATTGATATCATTGAAGTCAAGGATTGACTTCATACTTTCAAAGGGCATAACAGGTCTTTATTCAATTTTCGAAAACTGACGCGGAAAAACTGAAAACGCATAAAAACTGAAAGATTCGCGAGTATGGTTGCAGGAATCTCCCGTTTTCCATGTGCTCTCAAACTTTAAAAATTTTATCAATTTTTTGACTGTTTTCGATATTATGGGACTTAAAAACATTTTCGAAAATCGTTTATAACGTTTAACTATTGTATAAAAACATAGATATCAAGAAATCAAAACAAGAATCTAAACAATAAAACTGTGAGCAATCTGTGCGGTTGTCAAAAACAAATAATGGTGCCACAGAACAAAGGTGGATCTCGTTTCGAATGTCTTGCAGTTAATTTTAAATTGAATGTAATTGTCATTTATTTACTTTATATTTTTATTCTATTCTTAAACGTTTAGCATGTAGTAATACACTTATTATCAGTGGCAGAGAATCTATCCATGTTTAAAAGATCAATATATCAAATACCATTTGTAAATAATCAAAAACGTTAACTGAAAACCAACACATAAAGTGCTGAAGTTAACAAGAATGATGTTGGTATTATGAATTAACAAAAAGTAAAAAAGGGACAAAATTGTCATCATACTTACTATAATGTCCAGCATTATAAAACTTCCCATCAGAACAGATGCAACCAAATTAAGAAATGCACCTATGCCGAATGTCAATAAGAAGTATCGCTTGCTGTAAAATAAAATATCACTGCTTGACAATTCAAAAGCTCTATTATCGACATATTTTGTCCTCATGTAACCTTTAACACCAGAACACCATTAAAAATCATAATTACACAATATCCTAAATCTAAAAATAGAAGTAAAATAACAGTAATTCCAAGTATCTATTAACTCGATTCTCAGTTTTTAATACAATTTGTAAAAGAAAGTAAAACAAAACTAATTTGACATAGATACACATGAAATATAACTGTCTAGGAACATTGAAAAAAAAAGTGAAAAATCAATTCACGAGGTGTTTAGGAAAAGGAAGAAAGATGGATTGAAGAATGGGTGAAAGAAAGTGCAAGCAGAAGAGGTTTGCCAAAATTATAAACGGGAGACAAGATGGTGAAACATGGAATTCAATGACTTGTGTGCGTTTCCTATATTGCGTAGCTCTATGGTAAAACGGTTGTCAAAATATATACAACTACCTTATAAAGCCAATTGTTCCAACATATCCACTAACTCTCGTATAAAACGGACAATAATTGAAGCCATACAAAATAAGTATACCTTAAAAGGAAATATTAAAATTACCAACTGACAAGTATATCACAAGTTATAGAAACAAATTAAAATTTTGATATTTTATATCTTGCATATAACTTACGTACCTATTAAATAACAATATACGCACGTTAACAACTTGTGTACCTATATTATTCCCTGTATCTCTCGGCATTGAGCCAGACATATGTAAAATTGCAAAGGTCACACGTATCTTTAAAAGTGGCGAAATAAATTTTGATGAAAATCACCACCAAAATATCAAAATCCCAGAGCATTTAGTTGAAAATGAATAGCAGCATAATTGAACAGCAAAATATTCTCCATAAATTACAATTAGGTTTCCAAGAAAGACATCCAACAGTACATTCTATTCATGAATTTTTGGATTAAAGTTACTAGCAATTGGCTGAAAATAATTCATGCATTAGAGTACAATTCGATACTAATTTCTAAATTAGAGAACTGGAGGAAGAATTAATGATCGGTTCCATAGGTACTTGGAAAATCGAAAACAATTCGTATTCGCTAATGGACAAAAATCAAAATGTAACAAGACAGAATGGAAAAAATGTAATTTGAGTTTCCAACATGGATCAGTGCTTGAACCCATATTGTTCATTTTATATGTAAATGATATGGCAAATCCCATTAAAATCTGAACCACGATTCTTCGCTGTTACAAAGAGCTTCTTTTTCGGACAAGATACTCTACATGTCCTGAATCAAATATGGAACTCGATGAACTGTTCGAATGACTGAACGCAAAATAACAATTGTCAAATAAATTCTCGTTCATATTATATTAAATATTGGGTTGTTCTGTTAAAATTTTCCGTTTTCATTTTCAATATTAGTTAATGGCAGATGCTAGATAGGCAATGCCTTTATTGGGTCGTGTAGAATAAATAATGTTGAGAAGTACAATAAATTATTGTAGAAAGCGTAAGGACATTGGCAACTTAGCGTAAAGTCAATAATAAAAGTTTAAGATGAATGCATTTCGAAAATATTTGTAAGATAAATACATACCTGTCCACACAATAGAGTATCTGTACACTGTGAGTAAACTGAGGAAGCAACCAAGTACGTGAATCCACAGGAGAACCTTTGATAGAAAAATGCTTATTTACTGATGTGCTTAATTGCAAATCTTAAATCTAAACAATGAAGACAAAAACAATTGCACATTTACCCATTTCATTAATTAGCTTTTCAAAAATTTCCTTTTCTAAAATGTCCTGTCTGCGACGCAAAGACTTTTGGTGTGTAATACCGTTAAATATTGATAGTTCATATAAATAAACTTTTTTCATGCCTGTAAATATCTATTTGATATTTTTATGAAAAATTGAGTCACCTTTCTCCAATTTTAAGCATTTTTCTATGGTTTTGTTTACCACAAAAAAGGCCTAGCTAGGCCTACTCACATTCACTCAGCACAAGCACAACAAACACAAGAAAGAGCACGCGTTTACAGGAATCTAATGCGAGAAAAATGTAAATTTACATTTCTATTTTAACAAAAGAAATAATTGTTACTATTTCTTTTCAATTTTACTGAGTTTCACTAAGATAGTCAATTTCTCCTAAGGTTTTCAATTTTGGTGCGTCTTGGAAAGCGCACAAATCATAATAAAAAAAGCATACGACGCGCTTCAATGTGGAATTCCAGCTGCCAGGCGCGTCGTAGTTAAGCGCGTAGTTAATCATAAACTCCCTATTTATGAGTTATGACTTACGAGTTATGATTTACTTGTTACGAGCTGCCATTAGGGGGTTTCACATTCTCATTTTGATTATCTTTGTTGTATTTCTTCATAAAAACAAGGACCCAATTATCATGTTTCACCCGCTGAATAGAAAGGGACTCGCCTCGTGAGCTACGACTTACGAGCTACTTTTTTGAATTATTGACTTTTGTAAAGGCAAACATAAAGAAATATACAAAATCATCTACACAATTACCGTAATCGTTCGAATAAGCGCCCCTCTCGAATAAGCGCCCCTCTCAAATCAGCGCCCCTCTCGAATAAGCGCCCTCTTCGTTCTAGGGTGGAAGTGAAAGTGTCGAGGATATTGATATTTTGTAGTAACGATTAATTGTTTATCGGGTATTTACGGATTTACGTGTTTGACTTTTGTTCTCCTGAGAGATGTAAAATGTGAAAAAGAACGTTGATATTTGAATTTTAAATCCTTATTTTTCGAGAAAGATTTTATAAGCGCCCCTTTCGAATAAGCGCCCATCTCGAATAATCGCTCCTCTTAAAAGCAGATAAATTAAATAAGCACCCGGGCGCTTAATCAAACGTTTACGGTATACACATCACCGTATTGGAAAGAATACTAAGAGATAAGGTACATATAACATAACTAGCCGTCGTGTATTAATGAAAGCAAAAGTAACGTTATATTATAAATTGTGTCTCATTATCTATAAACCTGTGTCCCATCATCCATTACTTCTATATCTAAAAACATGCAACGTTCAGGCAAGGTATATCTATATCGCATATCGTGCAGTCTGGTTTGAGGAATAAGTCATCGTTTACAGCAGAGTCATTAAACTTAGTCAGTAAAACGAGTAGTCAGTAAAACGAGTATATTACAAAAACCTTCTGTGGAGGAGTATTCTGGAAAAATTGGGAGAGAGACAGACTTGTAACTTTCGCCAGGAATTTGCTTCTACCCTATTGGCACGGGACCACTTTTGGACCGCAGCTTTTGCCTTTGATCTTTGATTTTAGCCAATCATCGGAGTTTCCAAACAATGGAGTCTTACAACATTTTGTTGAGAACATGAAAAAGCCGGGGTTTAATTGAGGTATCAAATCTGTTGATAAACCACAACAACATTATTTTCAATATGGCCGACTCACTGAAATTGAAAGCTGTGGAAAGCGCTGCACAATTTATTTCTGTTGAAAACCGACGAGATTACCAGATAAAATCACTCGTTGGCTTGCTTGAAGGGAGAGAGGTTTTTTTCCCGCTTCTCAGTTTGAAGGGAAGCAATATGAAAATTTGCCAGTGTTTTTTTTATTATTTTAAAATTTGCCAGTGTTTTTAAACAATTTTATTATTTTTAATTTAGTTAGGCCCTCGCCTTAGTCTAGTTATAAAGCAAGCACTTGCACTAGCATTCGGTGTAATATGTTCTAATATTTTTGTAGGTGTCTCTTTTTGCTTCTTGTTCATTTTATCCACATGGTTTGATAGTAAATAAAAATACAACAAAGGATAACTTTGATATTAAATGTTTTTCACCACAGGTGTAATTGTCGGGTTTATAGTATAAATATAAACAATAACTACGTTAGCAGGAAAGACCCATTCACAGAAAACCACATCTTTGATTTAGCTCAATCATGCATGATCTGGAACCCCCTAAAATGATACATGGGTTGTCCGTGAATGGGTAAAAATCAAATCCTTGCAAAAGTTACAAATCTACCTGGCTCTCAATTTTTCGAAAACTTCCATCCAAATTTTCCTCCGCAGAGGACTTATTGATAAAAGAGGTAGACTTAGAGCAAGTCTACAGTCCCATGAACTGTGCATTTAAAGGCACAAATATCCAGCAACATGTATTAATATCGTTCATGTGTTTACCTGTCTACTTTCATCTTTTCATCTACTTTCCAAATCTAACTAAAATTATCAAAATAGGCTGACTACAAAAACAGTAAAGTGACAAAATCGTCAGATATGAGAGAACGAAAAAGATCCGAAATTCATAATAAAGAGTAATTAAAAATTAAATAACATGTTCCTATGGTCTTCTAAAAGGATAATATTGCACAAAATGTATACTTCTTACTCTAAAAGAAACGAAATATCTTTCTCTGTTGTTAAATATCTTCACTTCTTTCTCCAATGCCTGCTGTGCTTCATCGACAGGCTTTGTTTGTTTGTCTTTCCCATCTTTTCCAAGTGTGATACTCGTTAAAGCAGTATGATGGGCGTCCATAAGTTCCTAAATGCAAAAATGTCACGAGAGCTGTATAATACAGGGACAGATGTCTTGAAATTAAACCAATATTTTTAAACAAAAATAAAAATATACCAATCGGGACATTAAAATCCTTCTAGAGTCATAACTCGGGGAAAAAACATAGTTGGAATAATCTAAGATACCTTAGTGAAGATTGACCGAAACGTCGTAAGATGCCGAAAAATAAATATAAAAATAGCAAAGAATTTTGGCTCCAACAGAATTAAAATTAAAACCCAGCATAACGTATGTTTAGTATTATGGGAGTGGTGGGGATATTTTATCATTTCTGTACCATGCTCATTCCAATTTAAATATTCATCTTCGTGTACCTCTTCATATTTCATGTTTTTTATAGATAAAATCGAAAATCGAGTTCGCAATGTACAGACAAAAGTGAAGTCGGGAGCGAGCTAGGAAATTGACATTTCCCTAAGAGGGAAATGAGGGGAGGGAAGTTTGACGGAAGCGGTGCGTCCGGAACGCAAAGTCTCAGATTCCGGTTGCCCACGGAGCTCATTTGCATTTAAGAATCTTATATAAGATACGATGAATGAAATGGCGGGGAAAATTAGAAGGTGAATTTTCGTCCCCGGGTGATTCCCTTTATTTTTATGTTGGAAAGAAAATCTTCTGTTGCTTTTGCAAAGGTGCAAATGACGAACACGAAGCATGGAAGAGCCAATCAAAACTTCTCATCAATTTAAAAGTAAAAGTTGATCATATGGCTTGGAGTCAGTTTGCATAAATTAGTAATAATTTAAAGAATTATAACTCTAACTTATCAAGCATGCTTGCATTTTCAAAGCCCTACATTTCAGCAACATAGCACATTATTGTCCTAATAAGTATGTTGTAAAGTATGATTTTTAGATCAATTGTCACATTGTTCTTCCAAAGCACGTATCTTATAGCTTGATTTGCTGGAATTTTGATAGTGGCGGATTCAGACTGGTGCTTGCGATGCTTGAGCATCAGTCAGAATTTTTAAGACAAAGATAATTTTTAAAGACAAATTCCATTTTAACTGATAATTTAGTCAATTCAAAATGCAAAACTTTCGTGCTAAAAAGTTCAAATTCTAGAGTGATTCTGGAGCGAAAACGTCTCACTTCAAAAATATTTTGTCTGGTGCCTCGAGTCAATAAAATATCAGAAGTGGATCATCAAATGAGTTTTGGTGGGAGCATCAGTCAGTTTCAAAAAAACAGTTCAAAGCCAATCACTATTTTCTATTCCTGATGCTTGATTTGTCGGGAGCATCAGTCAGATTTTAAACATTATTCGGATAACCAATCAAATAGTTAGAAAAAAGAGTCATTTAGGCGGGAGCATCAGTCAGATTCAAAATACTCGGTTTGACCATGATTTGACCAATCATAGCTTACTTTTCTTGACGATCAAGCCTTGACAAAAATAGGAGTGAACATGCCAGACTAGATTTGCGTCATTGAAAAGTCTCTCATGCGATGAGGAAGTGCTTGAAATCTGTCTGCATAATGGCTGCTTCAGACAGTCTTGTTGTGGGGAAGCAGCTCGAGGAATTGCTGCACAATAAGTATCGAAGATTATTTTAAATATGCTACCAAGAAAATAAATGCATGCATTTGATTCGATTATTTGAGCTGAGATGCAGTTTTTATTCAATAAAGCCAGAAAGACACCGGGCCCAAAAGCTCAAAAATGTTAACTTAACTACAAATTTTTTTTATTTTTATTTTCTATTTTGTAGTTAACATTTCTACTGTGATTAATTATTGCAGCCTTATTTTGTTTTTAAAATTGGGCGTGGCCCTTTCTACAAGGGAAAAACAAGGCGTGGCCCACAAAAATTGTGGGGTTTGTGGGGTGCAAGAGCTTCAGTCAGATTTTTACCCGCATTGGCCTTTAAACCGCGCTTTTTGATCTCCTAAATCCTAAACTTTTACGAAATTAATTTCAAGGTGATTGAGATCACACTCGGAAACCTCTTTTTTAATTAGTCATGGAAACCAATTTTCAAGATTATTTTTGAAATCAGTATTCAGAAGCGTTTTCAAAGTATGTTGTCTCGAACACCACCGTGATTCGGAAAATCCTGTAACACTACCCTTTCAGAGCATAGGCTAAAATGAAAACATCTGGTTTTGAGTTGGAGGCAAATTTTAACATTATGTTTTACAATCTCAATTCTTAAACGACCAATATCAACAAACAAGATTTTAATTTACAAGAACTATCGAAAAGTTTTTCGTTCTCTTTTACTAGTAATTTAATTCCACGGCACATGGTTTTAATTACTGTTGAAGATTTTATTTTAATGCCGTGTGCTGATGTGCTTAAGCCATAAACATTTTCTCCAAGCTGTGTCAAAGGCCTTCGAATAGTCAATAAATGCACAGTAAAGGTTTCTACTAATGTTCAAAATCGTAATTATAATAAAAAAATTGAAAATATGGTCTGTGGTTGAATATCTTACTATAAAGCCCGCTGGGTTTTCAGTCAGTATTATATTAGTATCAAGAAATTTTGTAAGTCATTTGTTAATAGTCGAAATGAAACGTTTTCGTAAGCAGCTGACTAGAGTTATTCCTCTATAGTCATTTGGTTCCAATTTTTATCTTCCGTTCTTTCAGCGTGTTTAATATTCTACTCTGTCATCAGCTACGTCACTTCAGGATCACATGAGAAGCGAGCGAGCACCAGGGTCATACTTGCTGCGAAAGTGTGAGGAGAGCTGCTAACTCTCTGTAATTCCAGGCAAAGGCAAATAGAATCACGAGGTGTGGTCACATTGTAAGGATCGGGGATGCTAGTCGTTAGGCATCTTTGGTCAAATTGCGCTTTGCATTCTTTCAAAGTGGACACATGAGTACTAGCATATATGTACTTGAGAACTTGATAGCAGCTATCCAACCTTCAAAGTTAAAAATGGTAAATTCATGGCCTCATATATTCTGCTTATTTAGGGCCTGTTTGTATGAGCCCGCTAAACTGGCTGGCTTGGTACTCGAGATCTCTCTGTCTAAAAGAATCAATAGGAAAACAGGTTTTCGTTGATATAGAGAAGCGAGCCAGCCCGGTAAGCGAAATTTCGCATGCACCGACTACTCAATTCATTCTGCGTGTTCCTTTCGCCATCAAAATAATCGTTATTAAATTGTTTCAAACTTTTTAATTGTTTATACATAAAGCGGTTTTACACATTTGGATGATTTCGAATAGAATTAGGATTGTTTTGATTGCGAAAGAAATAACTGGATTCATTGTCAACAAATAAATGTCTTGCTAAGCGAGATAGAAAAGCCCATATAGACACACAATCAAAATCTGCTCGCTTACCGAGCCAGCCAGCCCGTTTATTCAGCTCATATAGACAGGCCCTTACTTAATATTGTTTGTTTCAGATGAGAGACCTGCATCACGACAACATTAATCAGTTTATCGGAGCTTCCGTTGAGTCGGACAGAGTCTTGATTGTAACTCAGTATGCTTTGAGAGGAAGTCTTGAAGTGAGTTTAATTTAATAGAATTCATTTATTTGTTTTAGTCCAATGTTTTGCTGAATCTGTCAATTTTACTTCACGCTATTAGCAACTATAATAATTTATTTTTATTAAATAGTATAATTATAAATATTAACGATAATAATGAGCGACGTTTTGATGTCATCTTAACATCATTTTCAAGCTAAATGAAATAAAAGACGTTTGTATATATAGAAAAATAAACATTAGAGGTTTTTTATATCACGTGGTGAGAATTTTGGTGGTTCAGGTTATTGGCGCCAAAAAGACTAAGTGAACAATTTGGGGGCGATGGAATCTGACTGCTCGTTCAATTTTGGCTTCAAATCTTTAATAAACAACATTTCGTAGATTAGACAATCTGTTTTCCCTCGACATTTGCGCGATATTTTGAATTGCTTGTGCAAATTCTCGGGCTGCATTCCATACTGTTCTTTAATATATGGCAACCGATGGCCGACGCTTGTTCCTGAATCTTTTGACACTTACACCAAAGACGATGGCAGACACTGTGTACCTACAGCATGGAATGCAGTAAGCTTTTTGGCGCCAATAACCTGAACCACCAAAATTCTCACCACGTGATAAAAAATCTCTCTATTGTTTATTTTTTTATATATTCAAACGTCTTTTATTTCATTTAGCTTGAAAATGTTGTTAAAATGACATTGAAACGTCCCTCATTATTATCGTTAATATTTATAATTAAATAGTATAAACTGAAAAATGGCTTGTTCCGCTTACAATCCATTTCGGAAAGTTATACCAGTAGTGTTACATATAATTCGACATTTGTCTTACATTGGAAATCATCACATATTTGCAAAGATCTGCAAAGGAATAATAATTTCTGTGCTGAAGTATAAAAATCTTTAATGCTTCCTTTTATTGCTCAAAATGTTGTCAACATGATCTTTATCGAAATGTGAATCTATTTCTTTGCCCATGATTTTATTTACCAAATCAAACAAGATGCAATGTCAAACCAAAATTACAAGTAAAGCTACCCAAACTGCATAAAAAAACATGAACCAAAAATTATTATGCGTATATACAAATAATATATAATCAATAAAAACATCGTTACGTCGTAAGTAACAAGACCGAATTGCCCACAGAGATTCTGCAGTGGATGTTGTTTTACAAAACTTTCCTGTGTTCAACATATAACTTGCATAGGTTCAACATATAACTTCAATAGGTACGGCTGGTGGTAACTGCAGACAGTTTCGTGATTTCAGGAAGAGAAAATAAAGCAAGAAGCAAGTAAAAAGAAAATTACTTAATAAAAACGTTGGCAGGTGTGATTTGTTTCGTTTTGGTTAGTCACAGCCTATAGACTGGTTACACCAGTCGCTTTGTAGTCATTTAAGTGAATTGCTGAACGCCAACAAGTGATTGCTAATCATACTAGAAAAAAGTTGGACATCTACGACTGTCGCACAAATCAAATTACAGATGCTAAAATTGGAGTGATTTGATTACCTAAGGCTTAGCTAAACAACGGAGAACATTAGGAATGTCTACTGACTTGGAATTTTTTCTGAATCGAGGCGAACTTTCAAGTCTAATTTTTTGTGTATGTTTACCAGTCGCTTGTTTATAAAGCAACTGGTGTAGCTAGTCTACTCACAGCCCTCAATAGTGATTTTAAAATGAAACAGTATTTGTCTCATTAAACTGTTAATTCTATTTTCATATTTTGTTTTCTTTATGTCCAAGGACGTGTTGTCAGATAGTTCAATAAAATTGGAGACACTTTTTCTTCTTTCACTCATCTATGACATTTTGAAGGTATGTTGTTTTTAGTGTTTATAATCAATCAATTTTTTGAACGAATTTTACTTTTTATGTAATATGTTATTAAGAGTTTAAAGCAACTTGGACCACTGCAGGATTTAATTTTTTGCAGATTATAGCGATATATTGCGATTTATATCATATCCTTTTTAGATCTATGTTATATTCGTGTTGTTATTATAATTTTGATTTCATTATCACCAGGGAATGACGTACTTGCAAGCAAGCGATATACGATCACACGGAAATTTGAAATCGTCAAATTGTGTAATTGACAGTCGATGGGTTCTAAAGATTACTGATTTTGGATTACATTCTTTTAGAGGAAAGCCATCTATTAATAGCAGAGACACATTGCTGAAGAGTAAGTTTCTTAACTTAGAGGCGATGGATCTTTCTTGCTAATAATACACCTTTCCCGAATGTTTTTCTCGCAAAATCGAGGTCAGACTTGACAAACCTAACTTGACGGCAGAAGTTATTGGTCTTAAAAAGACTTAGTGACCGTATAGTAATGTTGTATTAACTACATTTTCATTCATAATTTGAATATAACATTATTTCTTCGTAACAAAATGTTTTTTATTAGATTTTGGGAAAGGTATATATATATTAGTAATTTTTATTTGTTGCAAAAAGGCTGGAAAACACTTTTTGTTTGGTTCTATTCGATTTGTTAACCAATACTATTAATAGATAATGACAAATTAAATTCCAAATTAGTGGATGACACGAGGTTGAAAGAAATCTAGGTGCAGTTATAGAATGCCAATGGGCATGCTACTGATAAAGCTGCCGACGAGCAGCCAAAATTTATGAGGGGAAAATATTTTCTACCGTAAGTGTGATTTTTAATTGTATTTAGATACAGAAATAGTATAATATTGAATACCACGTTATACTTTTTCACAAATACGGTTTGAATTAAAATACGAAAACACGAGATATTATCAGTGACATGTGTGATTGATTATTATCAATGCTATATAAATATTGTTATTTTACCGTTTATTTAGAACATCTTTGGCGTGCTCCCGAACTTCTACGTATGACATACTCTCCTCCCAGAGGAACCGAGAAAGGAGATGTGTATAGCTTTGCAATTATTTTACAAGAATGTCACACAAGGCAAGGACCATGGTCTGCGACATGTCTCACTCCAAAAGGTTTCTAAATTTATATTCCTACAATCAACTAATTATCTATACTGGGTAATTATCTATACTGGGTATCTATTCCAAAAGATTTAACTTTTAAGATTAGAAACTTCTGCGATAGAGTAACTTAAACACTTCTGCGATAATTATAAGACACCCATATAACAAAGATAAAACTATTGTGTTTTTTTGGGTTTTTAATGAATTGAAAAAAGATTTTGGGGAAATCCATTCCGTGAATTAAATGCTACCGCATGGAGTCGATCAGACAGGTGTGAAATGTAAAAGCATGCTTTTGTAAAACAAAGAATAAAACGTTTTATTTGCTATTTACTTTTCTCATTTTCGTTATTACACTTTTCTAGAAATTTTAAATCGTGTCATTGCTGCGGAACTGCCACCATTTCGACCTACCGTCTCAGAATTGATTGAAAACGCAGAGGGCCTACGAGATATAATGAAGAATTGCTGGTTAGAGCATCCTGATGTGAGACCGACATTCCCGGATTTATGTAAAACGATAGAAGCGATGATGAAAGCAAATGGTCTGTAAGTAAATTTTTAACATTCGTAGCATATGATTGTGAAGTTTCCAAAAGTGTTATTTGCATTTGTGATGTTTATTTCCTTTATTATGTGTAGAGAAATTATTTTTTATGTAACGTAACAATTCGATCAAGCCCCCATATCGAATAAGCCTCCTCTTTAAGTTGGTTTTTCTTTAATAAGCCCCCTCTCGAATAGGCCCCCCTATTTTGTCAAAACAGATATCGAGTAAAAGCCCCCATCTAATATTCTGTCAGATTCAATAAAAAAGACAACACATTGATTTCAAACTTTCCAGAATTCTTTTTCACACGTCCATACCAATGTTTAGTTTCATAGAAGATAATATTTTGTATCTTTTTTAGATAATACTCATGCTTTTTTTTGGATAATAATATCAGCCCTCCTCCCTTTCGAATGAGCCCCCTCTCTCGAATAAGCCCCACCCCCTATCAAGGTCGAATTTTAAATAAGCCCCGCCGGGGATTAATCGAATTATTACGGTATATATATATATAATATATTTGTATATTTTTGTAAAAGGCAATAGATAATTAATTTTTGTAAAGAGATCAATAGGTAGTGTCTAAAGCTTTTTGCTTGAACACCCAACATTTTTTTACTGTTAAGCTCAAAAATGATCATGCTATTATGGAGAAATTTGAAGCGGAGGTGGGGGGAGGATTCAAGGGTTTTTAATGGAATGAAAAGCAGAGAATGAATAGAAAATCCCGTCAATGAATGCAAATAAATTTTAGGAATAGCGTCCTGTCCAAACATTTGTTCCTGATTGTTGTTGATCTCATTGT
Source organism: Phacellophora camtschatica (assembly GCA_036873815.1). Classification (NCBI taxonomy): domain Eukaryota; kingdom Metazoa; phylum Cnidaria; class Scyphozoa; order Semaeostomeae; family Ulmaridae; genus Phacellophora; species Phacellophora camtschatica. The sequence continues at coordinate 5,103 of JAYJMH010059315.1, read as the reverse complement.
TGCTCTGAAGCTCATTCTTGTCCTGTTTTGACATTCTAAGGATTTAAAATAATCGTTTTTGAAGAATGACACACATTTAATTTTAAGCAAAGAGATTTTGTTGTTTTACTTTGCAACTTACGGTAAATGTTTCTTCTGCTTTCAGGAAAAGAAACATTGTGGACAACATGGTCTACATGATGGAACGATATACCGATCATTTAGAAGATTTGGTTGAACAGAAAACAGGAGAGCTTTTGAGCGAGAAAAGGAAAATCGAGAGCTTACTAGAAAGAATGTTGCCGGCCTCTGTCGCAAAACAGCTCAAGCTTGGCAAGGCTGTGGAGGCAGAGACTTTTAAGCATGTTTCAATATATTTTAGTGATATTGTGGGATTTACTGAGCTGTGTGCTGCAAGTTCTCCAATGCAGGTAATACAGTCATTCTTTTGTTTTTAATTAGTTATGAAACATTACTTCCTTGCAGCTTAATCTATTTTGAATTAACAGGCACATTTCTCTTCACGTTTGGAAAAATCAGTTTCTTCTTTCACGCCCGGATTTATTTCTGCTAAACAGGCAAAGCCTATGCAAGTTTTATTCTGCAGGGGGTGACACATCTAAGCCAACTTAATTTATAAGATAAACTATTAATTTAATTTATAATTAGAAAGATAAACATAAGATGAAAATATAATAAAAAGATAAACAGAAGATAAACAGAAGATAACAAATTCTGATATTTATGGTTTACTGGCATTTACCGCCTGAAAATATGACGTTTTACGTTATTTGTCTATGTACCGTATGGAGCTTCCCGTGGTGAAAGAGATAAGAGGTAAGTTCGTGGATGACTCTCTGAAATAAATAGATATTTCATTTATCCGTTAAAGAAAGGCCGTGGTATTTTCTTCATTAATGAGCTGTGTAGCGAAATGGTTAACTAAAATTGTTATTGTAGTCACTTAATCGAAGAACTTTCATTGTTGACATATTAACAGCTAGATTGGCATTCGCATCTCTATTAGACTCGTTCAATAAACGGTTATAATACATTTAATACGAACCGCCATTATTTGTCCATAATCATCTTTGTGGCAATTATGAGAAGACAAGTAAAATTTCTAATTTTGAATATCTGCACCCATTATCTGTTTGGTCTGTCATTCTTGTTTGGTCTGTAATAGTTTCTATTGATACTTTTCACAAATTGTGTGATAAGTGTTGGAATTGAAGTGTTGTCAGGAAACATCATTATTACAATGAAAATTCCTTATCAGAAGAATAACGACCACAACTCACCCATTTGCCATCTTCTTGGTGCGAACGATAAATGTTGCTCCATCTCGTAGATATGAACCAGTCATTTGATATGGCCAGGGGGCGGAGGATAATTTAGAGTTGACATACAAATGTTCAAACCCCTCCTACAATCTGCCAAATTAGTTTTTAAAAAAACCCCAGTCAGTTACAGCTTTTTTGAAGGACCCTCCTTTTTGAGCTAAACAATTTTGAAGACCCCATTACAGGCTTCTAACAATTTTGATTACCTTCCCAATTTCCCCTTGCCATAGTTAATGACCAGTCCCATATAATGTCATATTTGTAATTTTTTATAGGTTGTAAAGCTGCTAAATGATTTGTACACATTGTTTGACAACATAATCAAAGGATACAATGTTTACAAAGTAAGCATAATCTTTCATCTTATGAAATGTTATACGATATATGTATGCTATTGTTTGATTCAAAAATAAAATTGATTTCTCTGCTTCTGAAATAAATTGAATTGTTCGCCGTTATTTTTGAGTCCATGTTTTTCATTTGGAACAAAGTTGTGTTTGAAACGATCTTTTATGATGAACATTAGAGGAAAGGTTTTAACAGCTGGAACAAATCAAATTTTAATTTTGCTTATTTTCAAGGAGTTGGGTTTAATCTAGCTGATGTAGTTTTTGGAATATTTTCTTTTATTTCAATACTTAATCTAAATGACCTAAAGTTGTTCAAAATTTTAATTGTTATCATTCCCATTAATTATCAACATGTCAGTGAGAACCATGGCACTGAATTTTTTTTTACATGGGCCTGAAGCCTTTTTTTGTTTCAAAATGGAGAAAAATTTTGCTTTTATCGTGAATGGACTTCTGCTTTTTCGCCATTTATAACTCAGCAAGTTTCCAAGGTATATTGATTCCAATTGCACAGAACTTTATGTTAGGAGTTAGGAGAATTGAAATTATATCTTATTAGGGGTGCTATCGCTGTCTTGAAATGTCTTTATTTTACATTAAAAAGGGGGAGGTCTTTATTTATTTTTCATATATTCCATTAAAAATTTACAATATATGATACATATCTACAAACTACCGGATATAAAACTAAAATACCAATTACATAGAAAGGTAAATCATTACAAAAGACCATGACATAGAAAAGTAAATTATTACATAAGACCATGACATAGAAAAGCAAATAATTACAAAAAACAATTACTTAAAAAGTAAATCATTGCATAAGACCATCACGTAGAAACGTAAATCATTACAGAAGACCATTACATAGAAAAGTATATCATTACATAAGACCATTGCATAGAAAAGTAAGCCATTACATAAGACCATTACATAGAAAAGTAAGCCATTGCATAAGACCATTACATAGAAAAGTAAATCATTACATAAGACCATTACATAGAAAAGTAAATCATTACATAAGACCATTGCATAGAAAAGTAAGCCATTACATAAGACCATTACATAGAAAAGTAAATCATTACAAAAGACCATTGCATAAAAAAGTAAGCCATTACATAAGACCATTACATAGAAAAGTAAATCATTACATAAGACCATTAAATAGAATAGTAAATCATTACATAAGACCATTACATAGAAAAGTAAATCATTACATAAGACCATTGCATAGAAAAGTGAGCCATTACATAAGACCATTATATAAAAAAGTAAGCCATTACATAAAATCATTACAGATAAAAGTAAATCATTACATTAGACCATTACATACAAAAGTAAATCATTACATCACACCATTACATACAAAAGTAAATCATTAAATAAGACCATTATATAGAAAAGTGAATTATTACATAAGACCATTACATAGAAAACTAAGTCATTACATAGACCATTACATAGAAAAGTGAATTATTACATAAGACCATTACATAGAAAAGTAAAAGTAAACTGGACCGTACAAATAAAAAAGAAAAGGTTTTGAGACACCCTGTAAACGACTAAAATGCTTTCTTGCCAAAATTCTTTATTATCCAACAACATCAAACAGGAGATTTATCTGTACCTTCGAACAGGTAGAAACAATTGGCGATGCTTACATGGTAGTGTCTGGCTTGCCGATCAGAAACGAAAGAGAACACGCTGCTGAGATAGCGTTAATGGCTTTGCATATCAATGGATCAATAAAAACATTTAAAATTCACCACAGGGATGATGCTGAATTACAACTTAGAATTGGAATTAATTCAGGTTAGTCATCCATCTTATTTTTTACCAACTCATATTCACATTGTTTTAAGACGGGTGCGTGCTTATTTATGTTTATTTTTAATTTGTGAACACTTTTTGTACTACAGTAAGAAGACAACCCACCAATAATTAACCTGATTTTGGGTTTCTTAGTATTTTGTCAAGTTAGATAGAGTTGAGCTGATGTATGCTGCAACTAATAGGATAGAAAACGACGGTAAAAAGTTCCATGTCAACAAGCGCTTACATAGCAACGCAAATTTACATGTAGCTGCGATAAAATGCAGAACAGAACGGAAGTCGCAAATTTCTAGGCCAATTGTTTACAGTTGCAAACGAAGAAATAATACGAGAGATAGATAGTTATAAACAATATTTTTACTTTGCAATTATTTTTAGTAATTATTAGTGTATTTAGCCGTTTTAATATAGTAGCTATTAGGTAGGGTAGGTCGTAAATAATTTTATACGAAGAAGATTGTTTTGGAAAAAAGGTTGCCGATACTGTTGTTTTTGGTATTGTTTTCATTTTTTTTTTAATGCCTACAAGGCTGAAGTGTATTGTTGCTTCTTGCTTAACTCAAGGGACTGAAAATGCAAGGTCAAACATTGTTCTTCGTTCATTTCCGCGAAACGAAGGACTTTTTAACAAATGGAAAGAACAAGTTGAACCTTATCGAGCGGAAAGAAACGAAGATGGTTTGGCATGGCAAAGAAAAAGTACCAACAGAGTATGTAGTTTGCATTTTCGGGGTGGAAGAATGCTTGGATAAGATAACATTCCAACAATTTTTAAGCAAACAAACGATGACGAAAGAACACTTGAAATGATTGAAGTTACCGAAAATGAAATTCAAGCTGGCGAAGTGGAAATGGAATTCTTCGACAAATGAAAAAGGTCGCCCGCGAGTACTTTCTGATAAAAATGAGCTTTTCATGACATCATGCAGATTTCGTGCAAATTTACTGGAGGAAGACTTGCATTATCGGTTCGGTATATCGATAAAGTCACTGTTTTTGGTTTTTTTCACCTGGCTAGATCTTCTTGATTACTGCCTTGCATCCATTGACGAAATTCCTGGGTTAGAGGAAGGTTTAAGGAAGCTGCTTCCCGAGAGTTTTAAAGGTGAATTTAATAATTGACTGCACTGAAATATTCATCTAAAAACTATCGGATACCATTGCGCAAAGTGCCACTTGGTCCGAGTATAAATCTCACAATGCTTCCAAGGTGTTGATTGGAATATCTCCTATTGGATTCCCTCGGTTTGTGTCTGATGCTTATCCAGGTAGTATTTTAGACGACGAAATAATTTCAGCAAGGGGTATCTTGTCTCTTGCCAATAAAGGCTGGCAGAGCGATAGCGATCAGTCTGGTTTGGTGATTGAAACACCAGATCGTTCGTAAGGAAAAAAACAGTTCTGAAGCAAAAGATATGTGTTCAATCGCAAAATTTCTTGTTTGAGAATTCATGTGGAACGAATTATCTGGGAATAAAAGTAAACAAAATATTGAACTCAATCATTCCAATCCGTTATGTCAATATTGAACTCAATCATTCCAATCCGTTATGTCAATATTGAACTCAATCATTCCAATCCGTTATGTCAATATTGAA
>JAYJMH010059304.1:0-12450 GCA_036873815.1 Phacellophora camtschatica | reverse complement strand
TTTATTATATTGTGTGATTTATATATATATATATATATATATATATATATATATATATATAATTAAGATTAGTAGAGCACAGAGACCTATATTTAATTAATATATATTAATGGAGACGGCACACTCTGAAGGGAACACAAACTCCGAAAGGCCTAAGTAAGCGTTGAAATTGAAGTTGGTTTTTGCCTTCTTATTCTTCGAGCGCCTTTTCAATAAAATTCCATATTCAAAATGTATAAAATACATATACACCGGACCGGATGGATGAAAAAAAGTTTCACCGTTTGCTGGGCTATCCTGTATATTCTGTCCGTTACCAGGCCGTAACAATGGTGCAGAAAGTTCCGAAAAATTAACCTAGGTTTAGATGTATCACTCAACCTTCTAACTGATCCAAATAACCGACGGACTTTATGCTGTAGCATTTAATTCACTGAATGGACTTTCCAGAAATTCATTTCAAAATCTAAATAAACACGTTATTTTCTATTTTTGTTATCTGGGTGCCTTAGAATTATCATAGAAGTTTGAGTGATATCTTCTGCGTTATTTTTATGGCCTAGTACAAAACGAAATGTGCAGAAAAGTCGAGCAAACGATGGCACTATTTTGCTCCACCTAGTACATGTTTTTATTACGCTGTAAAAACGTTCGAAGCTAGTTTTTTTTTTGAAAATCGGAGTAAATCTTGAACATAAATACTGAATGTGTTGTGTTAACCATAGATGTTTTATTATGTTTCGTAAATTTTGCTGATTTTTAGGCTTACGTATTGTCGTCTCAACGAAGTTTCATATCAAGAGCAAACATGATTGAAATTACAGACATACTCAGCGGGAAAGGCGATAATTTGACAATGTTTTTATTCACTGACAGCATTGAGGTAACTAATGTCAATTTTTTGCTGTTTCAGTGTCTTAATACATAATCAAAGAAAATAGGGCGAAAAAATGCATGGAAACAAAGCCACAGGACCGAAACAAAATTATTTTATTTGATAAAAAAATATGCGTCAGCCGGGAGTCGAACCCGGATCGATTGCTTGGAAGGCAACCATGCTAACCGCTACACCACCGACGCTTACGATAGAGAGAAAATATTTCCTAATTTAGTTGTTATGGGTTATAAGATCATAACTGGTAAAGCCAGTGGGTACTACTAATTATTTAGATGACCCTTAAATGTACAGGGGTATGCCCCTGAGTTTTATGAAAGCACTCACCTCCTCTGAGTTTTGTGAAACCAAATCTGCTATCAGTGAATGCGCACCCAGTTTTAACCCTATTTGGCCCGTTATAGCCCGGGTAGACAATTTAATGTTTTTGTCCGTGGGATGGCCCCCATTCTTATTTCAGGAGTCAACAGGAATATGGTAATGAAACCTCACACACAAAATAAAGAAACATTTTATATTCTAAAAATAGCATTAATTAGCATCAAATTATGTTAAATGTTGCTAGGCAACCAAAAACAATGAAAAAATATGAAAAATTAGCTATTCAGGCTAAATGGCAATATATTTGCTAAAACCAATAAAAATATGGAAAATTATAGGTAAAGCATAATTTCAGATTCACAGTAAGTAACTAACGAAACCAAATTTGACTTAGAGAAACAATAGAGTGCAAATAGTGTTATTTGAAAAGTAATTAGTGGGAATTATGATAATTGCAAATGTAAATAGTTAATTTTTAATTGCCAAATTTCTTTCCCTGATAGATTAATGTACATTTCAAGAAAATGTTATTTATTAAGTTATTTATTCATTATATTATGTCATATATGTATATGATGTCACATATGTTTAAAGTTGCATACCTCAGCGAAAATTATCAAATATATATATATCAAAAGAACGTATTAGTTGAGGCCTCCCCGGGCCAAACAGGATTAATTAATATTAATATTTACAACCAAATTTGATTTTTGGAAGCACATTTACGGAATGTTTGAATAAATAAATCCAGTTGTGGAGAATTTTGGGGAGAAATGGACCTAATTATAGGAAAAATGTGAAGCAAAATCCACCTATATTGGGGGCGCATACCTATCACTATATTCTCTACAAAATTAGAAACAAAGTTTAAAACCAGAAGCCCTGGAATAATAGCTTCAGTAGTTCAGTCCTGAACAGAAAGGAGCCTGTTGCTCTTTCAAATACTTTTTCCACAACTTCAGAAAATTTTGTGAAACTTTCTCCTCAACTTCAGCAATTGTTGTGAACTGTTATCTCCATTTCAGTTGATCAACGTGAGTCAAAAACATCTGTAAAAAAAGGACATATTATTTTTCCTTGCATTTATTCTCGTAATGAAGGTCTAATAATGCTGCCATTGCCCATCAAGTGTCAAATAGAGAGCCACAGGAAAAGTTTTCTCCTTGCCGCAAAATCAAAATTCGACAATCGCACGACAATGGAACAATAGACGGAATTCTAAGTTTAACGAATTAAACTTTTCTGTTTTGTCCCAAGAATGCCATGTGATTCTTTTGTTTTGGTCGCTATGACAGCCACAATGTTTACGAAGGGATCCTAAACAAAAGAAATCCTTTGCCAAGCACAGGGATGAGATTCCAATTCGCCCAAACTGAGCATATTTGCAATTAAGTGGGATTTTTCAAACCAGGGCGGCCTGGCTAAAGAGCACTATAGAAAATTGCGCAGGCTTGTGCTCACTACAATGTGCATCAAATCCAATTCACCAAGGGATATTCCAAAAATAACATGTTCATGTGTATGTGGGATTTAAAACAATGAGAATTAAAATTTCACCTCGTTGTGGCAAGACAAACTTAGGGCCTGATTACATGGGAGTTTCACCATAGGGCTGGGATCTCAGCCCTCCTACCCGAGGTGTAAATATTTACGATTACATGGAAGTTTTTACCGTAGGGCTGGAATTGGTGATTACTCCCGTATAATCTGGCCTTAAAATATTTTCATATTTTAGTTCACCCGATGGTCAAAATGTTAAAACTCAAAGTTTGGTGACATAACTTTGTTTGTCACAGTGTTTGTAATGCATTACTATATTATCGAGGTTAGGGCTTCTTGTAATATCAATAATTTTTTGTAACGAAAAGATAATATAAACGACAAGGATATCCGGGCTAGGAAGTTCAGTATTGCTTTAAATTTTTCAACAAGATGTTGTATCAATATTGAGTAATGGCCCAGAAGTGAATCAATTATCTGGAGCCCTACCCTGGTACCAGAGCCTCGAAAAGAAAAAAATTAGAAATTAGAAAAAATTAGAACTTAAATCAAATTAAAAAAAAATTAAAAATTGAAAAAAATTAAAAAAAAAATTTTTTTTGTAGGCTCTGGCACCAGGGTACTGGAGCCCAAGATCACGAACCGCAAGAAAATTCTTTAAAGCCACGCCCTTCATTCACTTGAAAACGCCCAGTCCACAGAAGTAATGAACACGACATCGATTTTTTTTTAATAAGAATTAGGAAGGGGGCTGCACCCCTCCTGCTGAAGAGCTAGGGGGTTCTACTTCCACCCGCGCACCACTGATATTAAATTTCCATGAAACGCAGCGGCTAGGAGCAGGGGGTGGTCACTTCCCTAAAAAATTCAGCGTTTGTCGGAAAGTTTTTATCACAAAACGGTGATTTTTAGCGCGAGAAGCAATCTATCGTAAATTTCGACGACCTATGTCCCACTGCTTTTCTGCGAGCAATTGAGAGTTAATTAAAACAATTTCAAACAAAATGCTTTATCTGTGTTTTCCTTTTTGATGCCAAAATTATAGCACCGCAGAATTTCTGTGGCCAGTAAATAGTGCGTCACAAATTGTCGGCCGACGATTGTGACGCATTATTTGCTAACTGGGTGCCTTTCAAAGATTTTAAACAACAATTTTATTTTGACCATTTTAAACAACAATTTTATATTTCTGGTTTGCCAGCAAGTGTCCCAAAACATCCACCATTAAACAAATATTCTGGCGCCATCATCAAGCATTTCCGCAAAACAAAATAGCATGCTCATGCAGTATTGTAAACCACCCGAGAACAATCGGTTGATCATATGACGGCTTCACGTGATTAAAGCTGATTGTGAATAATTTGATAATTTGAGTGGGCGTTGGTATTTGTTGCGCCTGCTTTCAAACTTCTTCTGTTAATCTATTCGTTTTCGTTCAAAAGCAGGTCATCAAGCAGGAGTCACAGATCACCTTGAAGTCGAATGCCACAGAAACCAAGACGAATAAAACTGGAGAACAAATTTTAATTGAGTTGTTGTTGTTGAATCGAGAAGGTTCGCTTCGCTGTGATATCGAATTCAACAAGAGCTAGGCAAAGGTCACCAGGGGGTCAGCAGCCTTAATAATGGAAAATCCTGGTCAGCAGCGGAGAAATTCAAAGTGTAGCAGTGTCTTCAAGAAATGTCTGCGTGAAGCTGGATACGAAAATCATTTCGAAACAATTACTGAAGTTGAAGACGAAGAAATACCAACAAGAGAAAACAGTGATGGTAAAACGGAAAATATTTCTGCTAAAAATATAAATGGACGAGAAAAAAGACCAACATCTCCAAAACGTAAAAGAAGAGTAAGTTTTGATCAATATGGAAGAGTAATGAGTATGCCAAATGAAGGGCGATTAAAGGCATCTGTTACAGACAATGTCCACGGCAAGAAGTTAGACGCTCTGCAGCAAAGGGCTGATTGTTTGATACGAGAAATGAGTAAGACAAAGGTAACAATAAATAAAACATTGAAATCGGGTAACAACTTGGGTGTGGCAAAATTGACAGAAAAAGATCAGCAAACCATTCCATTAACGTCAACGTCAAACAAATTGCAAGAGCAACACAGACACAGAATTTCGTTTAGAAAAATAAATAATGCACACATTGTTGATAAACAAGATGAGAATTCGAGAACTACGCAACACGCTAACAAAAAACTAAATACTTCCTCAAATACGCGAAGCAATAATCGTCCAACGAATATTTCTTTGCCAAATCTCATATTAAGCTCTAAACCAGAACACATCGAAAGAAGAGGAAGATCACTCACACATCCATCTACTCTGCGCCCACCTCCAATTACTTTCACCGGAGCTAAACTGACGAAACACGAAGAGGAAAAAAGCAAACATTTTGAAGAAGAAGAAACTAAAAGCATTGTTTCTTCGATCTCAACGAGTACATCATCCTCCTCGTCGACAAAGTCATCGAAACCCACGTTAAAGAACATTTTTAAAGTCAGGGGCAGCAACATTTTTCGAGTCAGCGACCTTTTAACAATTGATTTCGACGAGAAGATCGCTAAACCAAAAATAAAAGAGGATTTTGGAGAAATGTTACGTTCTGTTAAATATTGTAGATACCTACGGAATAATGTACATGCTGACTTTTGCACTTGCACCACGTGTGAAAGAAGCAATATAACCATGAAGTAAAAGTTCGTTGCAAGTTAAACTAGAATCAATGTGTTGTTTCTTTATAACCATTTCTAGAAATCTTATGTGCAAATTCAAATTTCTCGTTCGTGCTCTATCTTTACGCACCTTTTGGCAAATTTTAGTCATGAATCAATGGATGCGGGAATGTATGCTCCCAAAAAGTGTTGGACACCAAAGACAGACAAAAAATTTAAGTACTTCATGAAACAAAGTGTTTCGGCTCTGCCTTATCTACATCGGTAAATTTTTGCAAAAATATGATGGACATAGTATAGAAAATATCAGCATTAAAAATTACTACGCCCCACAAAAGATATAAAAATAAAACAAAATAAAACGAAACAAGGTTCAAAATGTTTTCTTATTTACTTTTCACCAAATCATCCCAGCTAAGAAGTATATTACGGGAGCCAACATAAATATGTAGACTAGTATTTTTACGGGATACCCTGGCTCACGTAAACTACTAGGTGGAATAAATAAAGTAAGAACCCATCACCAAAAAATCGGTTTTTGAAAATCAGTCTGTCTGGTTTCTGAATATTTTGGCGTAATATATTAAGTTAGGCTGTTGTATGCTGCCAAAAATGTGATAGAACAATCCAGCCAATACTCCTCTATTATCTGAAATGATTTCAATCATTTAAATTCTTTTATTAAATTTTCAAAAATAATTTGTAAATATTTGCCAGATTGTCTGTGGTACACAGACCCTAAAATAGGTCGTTTTATCCCTTTATGTTCCCCGTTTTATGGGTTTATCCCACGAGAAAACTCAGATACATTCCCTCCCCGGTAACCTGGGTCAAAGGAAGATTCTAAACTTGCCCTAGACCTGGCAATATTTATTACCATGACAACGGAAGTACGAACTAAGAGTGTAGCACTCCATTAATATTTTATTTCATTTGAATCACTGCATGCGTGTGTATTTTTTTTAATTAGTCATTTCGCTTTGTTGAACAGATGCTTAATTAACTGTCACGAAATAAAATCTTCAAATGTGATTAGTACAACTGATTGTGGTGGTGTCCTGTTTTCAGACAGTTAAGAAATTAAAATTTTTGCATTTCCAAGTTTACACATTTTCACATTTTCGTTTTCACAGTTTCAATATTTTTGTTTTCACATTTTCGTTTTCACAGTTTCCATTTCACATTTTCACATTTTTGTTTTCACATGTTCGGTTTCACGTTTTCGTTTTCACATTTTCACATTTTTGTTTTCATATTTTCGTTTTCACAGTTTCCACATTTTTGTCAAAGTTGATGCCATAGTTGTAGTTGTAGCAATGGAAAGTTTGCGAGTGATTTAACCACACTAATTTTTGTTTGGAAAATGTTTCGTCCCAATATCATAAAAAATAAAAAAGTTTTGTTTAGAGAATGTATCTTCGCAACATCATTTTCACGGTCAAAACCCTCGCAAATTTCAAATCTTTAAATCTCTATAATTTTGACAATAATGTACCAGAGTACAGAAAAAGATCAAACTTCCTCTGGTTGATCTTTATAATTCCTTAAACCTTCCTCAACTGATATAGTCATATCATATCAACAAAATACAATGTGTAAAGTATAATCTAACACAATTCAACTTTCAAATGTTTCATATTGCAATACTTATAAAGATATGTACACAAACAAGCTTGCCTACGAAAATATACACCTCATTGGAGATAGTTCTGTCATCATGAGGGATTGTTAATTACTTTTGCAAGCTTGTTAATGGAGCAGTTTCAAGAAGAAAATATTATCCTTCCTCAAAAATAAACTCAATTGTTATAACCTTCCTCCGAGTCAGAGCCGTGGAACTGTGCTATTTTCTGGACTCTGCAATATACGTGTTGTAGAAATTGGAAATTGAAATTGGTTGTTAGTATAAACCTGCAGGGATGGTATATTGGCTTTTTTAAATCTAAACCTTGACATTTTGGCTTTTTATGTTGGCGTTTGTCTTGAAAATAAAGACTACCGGAAAATATTTTGACTAAAATAATGCAAAGGTTTAGTCCTATATTCTTCCAACTTCATTGTTTTGCCATGAGATGACATCAGAATATGACTCAAACTCAAACCCTAATGTCGTAAATTCGGCAAATGGGGTTTGTCAGCAAAATAAAATGACGTTTGTTAGCAAAAATATAGTTGGCTTTTTTCTCACATCAGTTTGGCTTTGAACATGCGTACTGACATACCGTCCCTGCTGTGTGTAATATGGGTGTGGCTTCTCAAAAATTAGTCCTGATGCGTCATTACCCTAATTTTCTTCAAAACCATCCCAAGCTGATTTGTTGACAGATTTCATTTGAATTAAAAAACTTTATTGTTACTAGACCTCAGAACAATTTAGAATGCTGAATAAACAAGAAATTGAAGAAAGTCTCCAGCTGAGAAACTAATAAAAATTAAAAAATTTGACATAATATGCATTTACCTAGGAAGCTGCTTGTGCTGCGAGGAAGATTATCAATTTGAAAAATTGATTGTTTTCGTTGAAATCAGAATTTAGTTTCTATTATTTAATCCTGGTCAACAGGCAGAGCCTCGAAAAACTGTATGGACAATCTTTGTGTGTGCGTGTTGTACAATAAATTCAATAAAAACAAACAAGAGTAATAAAAAACATGTGATTTTAATTGCAGTTTTATGGGACATGATGCAGTTTTAGCTATGAGACAGGATGCAGCGTTATGGGACAGGAGCCAGTTCGGTTAAAGAAATTCAATTCTAAATTAAAGCCATCACGTAGCCCCTTGACAAAGCTCTGCCCAAACGTATTGTATCTTGTCGAATCTACGGTTTTCAAGATGTTATTTGCTTTTTGTGTTGGCTTTACCTTCTTGTCAAAATGTACCAAAGAGCAAAATAACTAGAGCTTATCAAATTACGAGCAAATCATCAATCAAAAACCAATATCCGAACCTGGTATCTGCGTCTGGAAATCACAAGTAAAAAATATAACAATTGGTTATTCTTTCAAAATAATAAAATAAAATTAATTCACTAAATATTCATTTATCGTAAAAATGAAACAAAGACAAGACATTAAATTTTAAGCCCGGTTCCTGTGCACTCGACAAAGAAAGTATTCTGATATTTGCCTTTTTCCGTTGACTTTCTCACAGTAAATTTTGCCTGAAAAAGAAACTAACAGTAATTAATCTTTCATAAATTCTCTTTAAATTCTCTTAAAATCAACGTCGTTTCCAGAGATTCTAAAATTATTCCTGGAAACTAGGTTGACTTTATAAAACACTTCTGCAGTCGTTTATTTTATTTTTGAATTTGTTCATTTAAGAGCCTGTTTACATGGGTAAGAATATCCCCGCTAAGTGAGATATCTCGGCAAGCCGAGAAATCCCGGGTGCCTATAGCAACGTGTATTATTTTCATCTCGTGTTTATATGAGAGTTTTATCCCACCCCGGGACGTTTTTATCTCTTGAATTACGTTAGTTTGCAAGTGCCACCTACTCTCTGTAAGATGAAATTCAGATGAAACTTTCCTGTTGATTGGAATTTTCCTATTGAGTGAAAGGGATAAACATCTCTATTTCATTCTTAAATTTTGTTTGCTCGTGAGAACTCTTTATGTGAATTAGGTTGCGTCGTCTGCATGATATTCTACTTAAACTTTTTAATATGTTTTAGTTCTGTTTTTAAAATGAGATTTCATTTTCCAGTCCAATTAACCCGATTCAATATGTAAAATTAACAAATTTAAAAGATGGCCGCACTGTCGATAAAAAATGAAAGCTATCACTACACCGCAAACTGTATAATTAAATATCGGTTCTCCAAAGATAAAATTTCATCCGTTCCCGGTTTGTGCAATATGAAAACCAATGATAGTATCTTCTCAAGACTGGCTCCAAAAGATAAGAGTTATTTCACAAAAAATAATATTGGAAATGAAAAACATTGTAAGTTCTTTGAGAAGTTGAAAGTGCACGATTTTTTTTAATAAGAAACCACTTATCGAGAAAACCAATTAAGACGGTTAAAAAACGCTCGAAGTCGAAGCTAAGAAATTCTAGTTTTTACAAAACGTTCTTTTTACAAATTTTGTGTTATCCAACAACAGACATAGGCTGAAACTTGATATCAGAAGTCTGTCATTTTACTAAATAGTTTACAAACAAATGCAAATGCCTGGTCTCTAAGAATTTACAAGCGGGTAGCTTAAGAAACTTTGCAGAAACTTTTAGTGCTAAAATCAACCAAAAATTAAAAAAATTGAGTACTAAGACCCGAGCTTGGTTGCTTATAAAAAAGCACGTATATTGACGCGAGTCCCATTTATCACTCAACCTCGACTTGAACAGTTTAACCTCAGACTCGTTGTCACAATGTAAAGCACATGCCTGCTGCAACACTATTTTATCAAATCAATCAGAGAACTGGTATTTCAAAATTCTCTGCTCCATTGTTAATCCACGTTTTCATGATGAATCAATAATAATGTAAATTTATTAAACTTTAGAGATATGTATTTTTGATTCCCAAATTAAATTATGCAAACCAAGTTTATCTAACGATCAATTTGTACATTCACACGGGTACACTATTGTCAAAATTGCAGTTATTTAAAAACTTGAAGTCTGCAAGGACTTTGATCGTCAAAATTATGTTAGGATAAAAATGTATCCTAACAAAATTTTGCAGTCAAATCAATTGCAAACATTCTATTGCTACAACATCGACAATCAATGGGCAACGCAGACATTTTTCATGAGCCACACGCAGTAATATAGTGCCACTAAAACAACAAGGGGGGCTCCAATATAAAAATAACCCAAAACAATACCGAAAAGTAAAATTCAGTCGTTTTTAAGCATTTACATGGGGCTGAGCCACCCTTAGCCCCCTAGCTCTAAAGCACTGGCCACCCTAATTGGAAACACTGAACTACCCGAATTGGAAAGAAAAAGCTTTCGTTGTTAGAAAATACTGAACATCATCATCATGTTTTTCAGTCAAAAAATTCATTATAACAGTTAATGCGTAAACGGAAATCCAGAAATGTCTGTAAATAATTTTAAAAACTGAAAGAACAGAAAATAATAATTTTTTCTAGCCATTTGCATTTGATATTTAGCCTGCGTACAGCTCGTAAATTTATGCGAGCTCGTAAATTTATGCCTCATCAAAATAATTCATTTTTCGAATTCTACCATGGCTGACCGTTTTTCATATTCAAATTTAGTAATCTCTCGAGACTCAGTCGAATGTTGATTTCCATTTTTATTGTTTCTCATAAGCCAATGAAAACGCATAACAGCCAGGTCGGTATTGTATTAAATAGCCCTGGGTACGAGGTTGAATCAGCTGAAGTTTCAATTACGATGGCCGCAATGCATTATTAGAGAAAATTATCGTGAAAAGGTGAATTGAAGGGGTTTGAACTAAAAAAAAGTTAAGAATAGCACATACCATTGTCAGTGTTTCTGCCATGTGTATAGCAGTTTCCGTATGCAAAGTAATTGGTCCTGTTTTTACTATTGATTGGCCAGATGCAAGAGCCATCAAGATGATCAACTGAAAAAAGACAAAAATCATACAGAAAAAAGGAAACAACAGAAAAATGAAAGAAAAGTTGGAGTTAATTAAAATATATAAATTTATGAAATTCTGACTAATTTATCCATTCCAGTCTTAGTTTAGATTAGATTAGTTTAGATTTCGGACGATTAGATTAGATTAGTTTAGATTTAGGATTAGTTTAGAGTTTAGATTAGATTAGTTTAGATTTAGGACGATTAGATTAGATTAGTTTAGGATTAATTTAGAGTTTAGATTAGACTAGTTTAGATTTAGGATGAGTAAGAGAGAATTTTGAAAACAAAAGATTGAGCTCTGAATGAGATTTGTCAGTGTAAATGATTGAATTCACACCTTTAATGCAGCCAAGCTAATTAAGATAATCATATTTGGTTTCTGCTTATATTTTGAGTTAATTGAGTGTAGTCAGAGGTGTGGAATATATTTTTTCAAATCGCACATTGAATTGTCAAGTTCAGAACCGCATTCTTTTGTTCACAAATTTTTTTTTGTCTATGACCATGGGTGGGAGGAAGCATGAAATGTCGCTTAATAGCTAAATTTTGTTTTTTAAAAATTCATATACAACCTGCTGATTGTTGGCTTTTGATTGCTGGTAAATCATATTTTTGATCATTGTCATAAGAAAAACTTGTAATCGTGTAACCGTAGTCGAAACTCGAGAGATAATCTATCGCAGAATTAATGGTTACCTAATACAAGCTAATATAAGGGTGGTTGTAAATATAGTTGGTATAATGTTACGGGGGTACTTCCTTTTACAATCGGTTTAATATCATGCACTGCGCTTGCCGCCATTTCTCATTCGAACTGATACAAATGACCACCCCAGTGAAGGAGCGCTGTGATAAATTCAAAAGAGAAATGGCGGCAAAGAGATGATTTACCAGCAAGCAAATGAGGCAACAATCAGCAGGTTGTATGTAATTAATCTTTTTATGAACACAATTTTCAGTTATTTAAGCGACATTACATGCTTCCTCCCACCCATAATACAACAATTAAAAATTTGAAAAACATTTATGACGCGAGAAATCTACAAATTGATCATTTGAAAGATTATTTTGTTCAAACTAGCGATATAAGCGTGCAGACTAAAATTATCGAGATTGACACCATCATCGGATGGATTTTGTCAAGCTTCAATGGGTTTTGTTCAAGGAGATTGAAAATCTGTTTGGATCAGCAAATGTTTGAATTAAGAGGACTTTTTTGACAGACGTTGGATGTATAATGCATTGTCAGCGAAACGAAACAAAGAATAGTAGAAATGTGCAAACGATAAATTTTCCGCATTCCCAAATTCAGCCGACGAAGGGCAATCCTCGAAACGTTTTGTGTATGAATTCTATGGCGATCAGAGACGTAGGAACCGGGGGGGGGGGGGGGGCCCCAGGGGCCCCTTTTTGCAAACAAGGAAAAAGGACCCACAAAAATAAAAAAATTGCCCATTTTAACATGAAAAA